>CAWUFW010018591.1:0-215711 GCA_963921515.1 Calotriton arnoldi
TGCAATGGTTCTCTGTGTCCCTCACACCCAGGTGACTCTGCGTACCCGAATGGGGCATGGCTGCTCAGTCCATTGAGGAATCCTCGCACCCCAGCAGACGATCGCTACAATGAGGCACATGGGAGGACCAGACGTGTGGTCGAGCGTACCTTTGGCCTCCTCAAGTCCAGGTTCAGGTGCCTGGACCGCACCGAGGGTGCGCTGGCGTACTCCCCACAGAAGGTGTGCCAGATAGTGGTGGCGTGCTGCATGCTGCACAATCTGGCCATTCGGAAGCAGATCCCCCTCATCGTCGATGACGGAGATCAACCAGGGCCCCAGCCCGCAGACCAGGACAGCTCGAGTGAGGAGGACAGCGGAGAGGAGGAAGCTGGTAATGTGCGGCAGCAGCTCATCGCCCGCTACTTCACTTGACGGTGAGTGTCCATGTACGACGGCTGATGTGGCTGTATCTGTGCAGGTGTGTGTGTGCTGTGTCAGGGTGGCCGTTTGTTCACTGCGTGCTGTGTGTCAACGCTCCATGGCCAGGGTAGTATGCCACTGTTGGTGGCTGTGGCATTGTGCCCTATTGCTCTGTGCGATGTGTGTACATTGCTTGTAGTTGTTGACATGTACTGTGTGATGGGTGTGTGACACACTCATTGAATGTGCTCCTGTTCTGTCTCCCACCCCTAGGTCCCTACAGGCCCTCCGGATTCAATTGCCATGCCACGCATCAGGTGCCTTTCCGCCCAAGGTGGCCGTTGTATTCCGTACAAATAAAACACAGGGCACAAACAGCAGTTAGTGAAAAAGGTGCATTTATTACAAACTGTGACATGTGATTGTGTGTAAGGTGATGACAAAAGTGGTGCGTGCAGTGACAATGAGCTGTCGGTCATGGCTGCGTGATGATCAGGGTGTACCCACTGGTTCTATGTCCATAGTCCAACACACACATGCCATCCAGATGGCTGTGTGGAGTGGGATCGTAGTCCAAGTCAATGCAGTGGCTGGTCAAGGAAGGCTGGCGGAAGGCTGGCTGGCTGCCTCACCTGCGTTTGGAGCGTGCGAAGTCCTCCCGGGAGATCTGTTTCCACTTCGGACGGCCCCTTCCACGTTTGCGAGGGGGTGCCTGCTTGCGACATGCTGGTGGTTGAGGTGTGCTCACTGGCTGTGGACGCAGGGGAACTGGACACTGCTGCTCCACCCTGCGCCCCGGCAGGTTGTGGCGGAGGGGAGCTGCTGTCCCTGGCAGTGACCTCACCGCCACCACCAGCTGGCCCATGAGGTCCACGAGTTGGCCCATACGGGCGTCCATGGACCTCAGCACCCCCAGCACCTCACGCGTGTCTGAAGCAGACCGGACCCATTGTCCTTGGGCCTCTTCATAGGCCCCAAGGACTCTGGCCATTTGAGGCAGGGCATGGCTCCCAGGGGAGGCTGGCGTTTCCCTGACCCTGCTCCTCCTACCAGTCCTGCTGCCACTGGCCTGCCCACTAGCCACATTGCTCACCACGGTCCTCGCTGTGGCTCCCAGGGTGGATCCAGTCGGCCGGGCCACCACCTGCGCTGGGGCTGGTGCCAGCGAAGACGTGGTGGTGGTGGCGGCGGTGGTGGTCGGTGCGGCGATGGTAGTGGCCGCAATGACCGTGGGTGTGGCCGCAATGACCGTGGGTGTGGCCGCAATGACCGTGGGTGTGGCCGCAACGACAGTGGCAGCAGGGGGCTGGGAATGTTCAGCAGCCCTGGATGATGGGTTGGTGGGTAGGAGGGGTCCTGGGGAGCGGCTGGGCCCTGCCACACCAGATGGGCCTGCTTGGTGGTCCGTGTCCGAAGAGGAGGACAGATCCTCCAGATCCGTGTGTCCTCGTTGGGGGCTTGTAGGCTGGCTGTGCTGGCTGCTGGCTCCATCCCCAGCATCCAGCAGTTCGTCACCTGTGGAGAGAATGAGATTTGTTATTGTGTTGCACCTGGCGAAGTATGTATTTGTCGTCTGACATTAACAGTTCGTGCAATCTCGTACATGGGTTTCCCGGAGGCGTGTGTGTGGCTGTAGCATTTGTAGTTGTGTGTGCTTGGCAATGGGACTGTGTGCTGTGCACATGTGGCATGGGACGGATTGGCCATGCCGATGGGTGTGTTGCTGTGCCCCTACTTATTGTGACTCTGGTGTATGCGGGCTCCTGGCCCATCCTGGGTCTGGTTTGTACTTTGCTTTTGGTGTTCAGATGGGACGCTTAGGAACGCATATGGCAACATGGGGGCCATGCCCCAGATTCGCATTTGGGAGGGGATATGCTTTTGGGGTTCAAATGGAGCAGCTTAGGAACGCATATGGCAACATGGGGGCCATGCCCCAGATTCGCATTTGGGTGGGAATATGCTTTTGGGGTTCAAATGGAACGCTTAGGAACGCATATGGCAACATGGGGGCCATGCCCCAGATTCGCATTTGGGTGGGAATATGCTTTTGGGGTTCAAATGGAACGCTTAGGAACGCATATGGCAACATGGGGGCCATGCCCCAGATTTGCATTTGGGAGGGAATATGCTTTTGGGGTTCAAATGGAACGCTTAGGAACGCATATGGCAACATGGGGGCCATGCCCCAGATTCGCATTTGGGTGGGAATATGCTTTTGGGGTTCAAATGGAACGCTTAGGAACGCATATGGCAACATGGGGGCCATGCCCCAGATTCGCATTTGGGAGGGAATATGCTTTTGGGGTTCAAATGGAACGCTTAGGAACGCATATGGCAACATGGGGGCCATGCCCCAGATTCGCATTTGGGAGGGAATATGCTTTTGGGGTTCAAATGGAACAGCTTAGGAACGCATATGGCAACATGGGGGCCATGCCCCAGATTCGCATTTGGGAGGGAATATGCTTTTGGGGTTCAAATGGAACGCTTAGGAACGCATATGGCAACATGGGGGCCATGCCCCAGATTCGCATTTGGGAGGGATATGCTTTTGGGGTACATGCTGTGAGCCATGGGTGCCGAACGTGACATGTGTTGTGGCAGCATGACAGTGCATGGTTTGAGGTGTGTGCATGCTTGACATGGCCTGCATATTTGCTGTCTGTTGTGATTACTGGACATGGCATTGGACGCATCGTTATGAGTGAGTGATGGTTGTGTGCCAGCCAACGTATTGCAGCTGTCCCATCTCCTTGGTGTGCGTGCTGCCCTGTGCCATGTGCATCACTGCAGTGCTCGGGGAGTGTGGCCCATGTTGTGTGTTGTTGCTCACAGTGTGTCGTGCGCTTCATTGACTTCTGGCACATGGTTGGTCATGGGCATGTATCTTAGCGTGACTGCTGTATGTGTGGCAGCTGTGCGGATGACATGCCTTTCATGAGACTGGGGCTGACGGATGGATGGTATGTTGTATGTGCATGGTGTGTCTGTGTGTTTGATGGGTTCAGTGGTGTTCGTGTGCATATATGTTGTTCCGCTCTGTTGCGTCTAGTGTTGTTTGTCTTACATAGGCGTAGTTGTGGGGTGTGTGGTTGACAGGCAGTAGGGGCTACATGGACAGGACTTCAATGGTGTTTCGGTTGTGTGTGATGAGTTGCACAGTGGCTGCCGTGTGGTACTATATTCAGTGTGGCTTGTGCATGCAGACGTGGCTCCTTGGGTGTTGCTATGTATGTGATGGGTCATGTGGGGTGTGAGTCTGTTGTTCATGTCCGTGTGCACATTGTTCACTTGTTCGTGACGGTGGGCGGTGCTGCGTGTTCGTCTGCTACGTGACATGTCCCATGTGTTGGTCGTGTTATGGTCCTCATGCCTCCAGTAATCCAGCCCTGTCCAGTTTCCCACCTGCAAGTTGTTCGTGCGTGCACTGTACTGGATGCCACATGGCTCTAAGCGGGGGTGCTCCATGTTGCAGGTCTGTGGGGGTGGGGGGTGTTGTGGGTCGTGGGGGTGGCTGGACACCCACTGACACCGATTGCTGTGGACCGTGATGTCTGCCTTTCGGCTGTCGTTGTGCACTGCGGTGGCTGACACGTGGCTGTGGGGTGTGGGGGATGCTCCTCCTTGCTGTGCTGTGGGACTGGGGCCTGGTGTGTGTTGTACTTGGGCTGTCCACCCTCCCACCCACTGCACTTTGTGTTCCTGCCACTTACCTGTTACTTGTCGGTTAGTGCAGCTGTGGCGGACACATGGGTGTGGTGGGTGCTCGTTGTGGCGCTTCTGGCATATTTGGGGACCTGTTGGTGGTTACGTGGCTGGCTGAGTGTACACATGTCCCCACGTATGTTACAGTTGTTCGGTTTGGGCTGTGTGTGGTGGTGTCTGTTGCATGTGTGTGTGATGTGTTGTGTATTGTGTGCTGGACATGGGGGTGTTTGTCCCTGGGAGCTGTGGCATGGTGGTTGCGCATGTGAGTACATAGCGGTGTGCTGGTATACATTAGTTTGTACTTACCAGCCTCCACTCCCCCTGCTAATCCGGCGAGGATCTCCGGATGTATTACGACTCGCACCTTCTCCTCCCACGCTTTGAAGGTCTTAAAGAGCGCGGGATTCCCTCCGCCAGTGACGGCAGCCAGCTCTCTGTTTTTGCCCTCCTTCTTCTTGACCAGGCTCTTTACGTCATTCCAACGTTTGTTTATTTCACCTCTGTTCCTGGGCAGGGTCCCGACTGCATTGACCTGGTCTACGATCCGGTTCCACATTCTGTTTCTGGTGGCTAGTGGTGTGTGCTGGACCATGTTCCCATAGATTTGTGGGTACACCTTGATGATCTCGTCGACCATGACCGTCAGCTCAATGGGCGTGTACTTGGGCATTCTTTGTGGTGCCATGGTGTTTGTGGTGCTGGTGCGGTGTGTGTTGTGTAATGTGCAGGGGGTTTGTGGTGCCGGTGTTTGGTGGTGGTGGTGGTGGTGTTTGGTGGTGGTGGTGGTGGTGGTTGTGATGTGTGCGTTTCTGTGGTGTGCTGCTGTCCTTGCTGTGTCACTGTGTCCTCTCCTCTCCTCTCTGGTTTGCAATGTTGCAAGGGGTTGTGGTCTGTGGGAGTGCTGCTTTTGTACTCACCTATGTGGGTGTGTCCTCATGGTCTGTTGTTTTCAGGTGTGTTGTGTCTGGGGTTCTGGCCTTTGTATTTTTTGTTTGTCCGGGGGGTGTTTTCGGGATGTGTACTGTGCTTGTGTATTTGTGCGTGCCTTGCTGTGTGGACTTGTTGGCCATGTTGTGTGCTATTGGTTTTGTGTGCGGATGGTTTCTGTGCAGGTACGTGGGCGCCATGGCTTCTGCCGTGTCGATTCTCATCGGCGTTGTTTGCGCTGGCGGGCGGTATATTTGTGGTTTTCCGCGCTCAAGTCGGTGCGATCGTAATTTCACGTGCGGTGTGTCGGCCGTGAGGGCGGGCGGTTTTGTGTTGTCGTGCGTGTTTCCGTCCGTGGCGGGCGGTTTGACTCCGACTCGGACGTTGGCGGGCGGTATTTTGTGTGATTTTTCCGCCGATGGCGGTTTTCGGTTTGTGTAATCGTAATGGCGTGGTCGGTGTTCAGGCGGTGTGTGCGGGCGGATTTTTGCCGCTTCCATGCCTGGCGGATTTTTTTACGCCGGGTATCGTAATGGGCCCCTTAATAATCAGTTTGAATAATTATTTTAATAAATTATAAATTATTAAAAAATATTATAAATTTCAAATACATCTATACACATAAAACAATAACATAAATAAAAATTAAATAATTATGTATAACAAATTAAAAAAATTAATTTACTTTTAATATTTTAAAAATTAATTATATACTATATTAACTAAAATAATACAAAAAATATTAAATAGCGTAGGAAATAAAACTACTATTACAACCCCCAAAAAAACAACAGTAAGAAAAATGTTGGATAGCGTAGGGGTAAAAATTACTATTCCCACTCCAGAGAGTGCAACAGTAGGGAAAGTGTTGGATAGCGTAGGGGTAAAAATTACTATTCCAACTCCAGAGAGTGCAACAGTAGGGAAAGTGTTGGATAGCATAGGGGTAGAAATTACTATTCCCACTCCAGGGAGTGCAACAGTAGGGAAAGCGTTGGATAGCGTGAGGGTAAAAATTACTATTCCCACTCCAGTGAGTGCAACAGTAGGGAAAGTGTTGGATAGCGTAGGGGTAGAAATTACTATTCCCACTCCAGGGAGTGCAACAGTAAAGAAAGCGTTGGATAGCGTGAGGGTAAAAATTACTATTCCCACTCCAGTGAGTGCAACAGTAGGGAAAGTGTTGGATAGCGTAGGGGTAAAAATTACTATTCCTACTCCAGAGACTGCAACAGTAAGAAAAGGGTTGGATAGCGTAGGGGTAAAAATTACTATTCCCACTCCAGAGAGTGCAACAGTAGGGAAAGTGTTGGATAGCGTAGGGGTATAAATTACTATTCCCACTCCAGGGAGTGCAACAGTAGGGAAAGCGTTGGATAGCGTGAGGGTAAAAACTACTATTCCCACTCCAGTGAGTGCAACAGTAGGGAAAGTGTTGGATAGAGTAGGGGTAAAAATTACTATTCCCACTCCAGAGAGTGCAACAGTAGGGAAAGTGTTGGATAGCGTAGGGGTAAAAATTACTATTCCAACTCCAGAGAGTGCAACAGTAGGGAAAGTGTTGGATAGCGTAGAAGTTACAAATAACATACTTAAAAATAAAAAAATAAAAATAATTAATGAATTATTAAATAACTCTAAACTATTTACCAATACCAATAAATAATTATTAAAAACATAATTACCAATAGAAAATTTATTAACAATAAATTAATAATAAATACCAATAAATAATAATTATTAAATATTAATTACTAAATAATAAATATTGGATAATAAAATATTTTTAATAACAAAAAACGTATACATTATTAAATCTTAATTACCAATTAACTAATATTGAACAATTAAATGCTTTTTATACCAATAATAATAATAATTAAACATTAATTATCAATTAATAAATCATTCTTAATATATTAATTAAATGTATCAATAAATAATATTTAATAATATTTAATTACCAATTAATGATAAAACAACAATAAATTAATTTTTAGAACCAAAAAATTGTAATTTAAAAAAATTACCTATTAATAATTAATATCCAATAAATTAATTATCAATACCCAAATATAAATTTAATAATTACTTAATTAGATTTCAATTACTTCCAAAAGTATTCCCCTATAAACGCAAAACACACTCCAATGATAAAATAATACACTTAACATAATGATCAATTAATCAATTAATAAAAATTAATAACTAATTAATAATAATTAATTACCAATTAATAATAATTGATTACCAATTATCAATTAATTAACAATAATATAATTATCAATACCAATTAATTAAAATAAATGATAAGTGAATTACATTTAAATTACATGATGATCAATTAATCAATTAATAAAAATTAATCACCAATTAATAAAAATTAATTACCAATTATTAATTAATTAACAATTATATAATTATCAATAACAATTAATTAAAATACATTTTAACTTGATTACATTTAAATTAAATAATAATCAATTAATCAATTAATAAAAATTAATAACCAATTAATACAAATTAATTACCAATTATTAATTAATTAACAATAATATAATTATCAATACCAATTAATTAAAATAAATTATAACTTAATTACAATTAAATTACTTCCCACCCTATTCCCCTATAAACCCACAACCCGCTACAGAACTTAAACGCAAAAATATAATTAACATTTATTTATAATTCCTAAAAATTAATAATTAACTTAGTATAATTAAATTACTTCCCACCCTATTCCCCTATAAACCCACAACCCGCTACAGTACAAAAAAAATAAAAAATTTAAAAAAATGTATTAACATATAAAAATTGTATACATATATTTTTAAACAAGTAGAACACTTAACAAAAACACATATAACACATACATACTAAAAACATAACAAAATACATAACAATAATACAAATATCGATATTAGTAACATCGATATTAGTAACATCGATATATTTGATTTCGATATTACTAACTTCGATATTATTTACATCGATATTAAAAATTCGATATTACTTACCTTAGGGTCGATATTCTGTCCATCGATATTCTTCACATCTATATTCTGTCCCTTCGATATTTTAACTTCAATATTATTGTATTTCGATATTTTATTTTCGATATTTTGACTGCTCACCGACCTACGATGCACAAGTGTCACAACTCTGGCCAACACACATAGGGGTCGATTCCGATTCGAGCCGGAAAAAGCACCGACCGACTCGGACCCGGAAATAATACCGACCGACACGTACCCGTGGCGCCCGACACGCCAAGTACGATGCAAGGCGTGAAAAATCCGACCGACACGTACCGAAACCATGTCGACCGACCGAGCCGCACGGAAAACAGCAATCCGGCTGGAAAAACACGCGAATCCAACCGACCAACACGCACCCGGAACAAATCCGACCGAAACGTACACGCGAACTCCAAACCGCAAAGTACGATGCAAGGCGCGAAAACCACAAGCGAGTCGGACGGAGGCCAAGCCGTACGACCGACATGCATACAAAACCGAGCCGAAGCAACACAAAACACCGCGACCGACGCGTACGCAGCATAGAAAACTGCACAAACACAGCGCAAACGAAACGGAGAACACCGTACGAGACAAATGCAGGGTCCGACTCGGTCACAAGAACGTTTCCAACATACACAAACAGCACAAAGGAAAAATCACCCAAAAAAGGCCAAACAAGCAATTACCAAGCCAATAAATACTGGGGGGTGGGGACAGAGAACAAAGACACACCCACAACTCCACCTATATAAAGGACACAAATCACAACCATGAGCCTTTGCAAATGCCATTCCACTGCCAGCACCCAAGAGAAAGCAACCACACACCCACAGCTCATCCCTCACACAAGCCACACACCATCAGCACACCAACAAATACCTACCTCACATACACCCAGCAAAACACACACTCACACACCCTCACCTGCACACCAACACACACATCACTCACCATCACCACCCATCACCATGCCCCCCAAGAAGAATCCCAAGTTCCTAGATAGTGAATTGGAAGTCATGGTAGACGAGATCCTCAGGGTAGAGCCACAGCTGTTTGGCACACTGGTCCAACAGACCCCCATCTCCCAGAAAACCAAGATGTGGGAGAGGATCATCAACAGGGTGAACGCACAATCACCATGTCGGCGCACAAAGAGCGACATCCAGAACAGGTGGTATGACGTGCGCTGGAGGGTACGGGACCTGCTGAAGTAAGACTACATCAACAGCCAATACACCGGCAGTGGCCCTCCTGCCAAGCCAATATACCTCAGGCCCTGGGAGGAGAAGGTGCGGGCCATCCTTCCGCCAGTGAGCGTATATGGACTAGAGGACATCCCAGAGCCTGGTGAGTACACAACAAATGTACACAATATACTGCCACAAAACACACACACATCACTGTCAAGGGAGAGTCAAACCATGCACTCATAGCAATTACACAGCAACCAGAACAGAATCATCCCAAAATGTGTATGTCAGTCAGATAAACACAACACATGCCATCAAAAAAGTCACATCCAACTGTGCCAACACATGTACAAACACAACTACAACTACAGCTAGGCAGTGGCACAAATAGAACTAACAAACACATCCACACATGTAGCCACCACAACAACACCAACACACAGTGAAGACCACTCAAAGGAAGGAATTCTGTGTATGCTGGCCAAGTCAGTGTAGCCAATAGCATAATGGGAGTCGCAGTCACACATATTGCCCCCCCCACAAGTGTCCCATCAACACCACCCTGAACCATGCTCACATCACAGGGAGTGGAGAAGGACTCACAAGATGGCTGACACTGGCTACTGCTGTGGGGAGCACAAGGCCCTGCTGCCAACTGTGCACCAACAAACAGCAGGACACCACTGACTGATATCCTGAGAAACAACTTCCACTCCTTGCAATGCAAGCACGTTCCATGGTGGGATATCTGGCTAGCTGGGTGGGAAGGAGGACTTGCAGCACTGACCATAGTCACAAGCACCTCCCCTCACATACACCCCAACACAAACTCCACAGAACCCACCTGGTAGAATGCAATGCCCCCATCCTAACACAAGATCCCACAAAGAACCACCACCCTGGGTTATGTTGTGTGAAGCACAGGGCCACTCTTGGGACCTCTAGCCAAACAACTGCCAGGACAACACTCCCAGCCATCCTGTCAGCACAGCCAGCCCACCCCACAGGGAAGCAGAGTCAAAAGGAAGGAAGCATGGGCATGCTGGGAAGGGGGAGGAGGCAATAGCATGATGGGAGTCGTAGTCACAGCTCTACATCCCCCACCACATGGCCCAGCAAGCTCACACTCACGCATGCACATCCCACAGAGAGTGGAAAGGCCCATCAAAGATGTCTGACACTGTTGCTGTGTCGTGGGGAGCACAAGGGCATGCTGGGTACTGCACACCAACCAACAGCAGGACACCACTGTCAGCCATCTTGCCATTGCTCTCACACCCACACACACTGAACTCCCCACAAAAGCAAGTAAGTATGGGAATGCTGGGAAGTGGGGTGGAGGCAATAGCATGATGGGAGTCGTAGTCACAGACATAGCTCACCCCCACAACTGTCCCATCAACACCACCCTGAACCATGCTCACATCACAGGAAGTGGAGAAGGACTCACAAGATGGCTGACACTGGCTACTGCTGTGGGGAGCACAAGGCCCTGCTGGCAACTGTGCACCAACAAACAGCAGGACACCACTGACTGACATCCTGAGAGACAACTTACACTCCCTGCAATGCAAGCACGTTCCATGGTGGGATATCTGGCTAGCTGGGTGGGAAGGAGGACTTGCAGCACTGACCATAGTCACAAGCACCTCCCCTCACACACACCCCAACACAAACTCCACAGAACCCACCTGGTAGAATGCAATGCCCCCCATCCTAACACAAGATCCCACAAAGAACCACCACCCTGGGTTATGTTGTGTGAAGCACAGGAACACTGTTGGGACTTCTAGCCAAACAACTGCCAGGACAACACTCCCAGCCATCCTGTCAGCACAGCCAGCCCACCCCACAGGAAAGCAGAGTCAAAAGGAAGGAAGCATGGGCATGCTGGGAAGGGGGGAGGAGGCAATAGCATGATGGGAGTCATAGTCACAGACATAGCTCACCCCCACAACTGTCCCATCAACACCACCCTGAACCATGCTCACATCACAGGGAGTGGAGAAGGACTCACAAGATGTCTGACACTGGCTACTGCTGTGGGGAGCACAAGGCCCTGCTGGCAAATGTGCACCAACAAACAGCAGGACACCACTGAGTGACATCCTGAGAGACAACTTACACTCCCTGCAACGCAAGCACGTTCCATGGTGGGATAACTGACTGGCTGGGTGGGTGGGAAGGAGGGCCGGCTGTCAACCAAACACAACCAATGCAGACCATGTTCACACCCCAGAAAATACATAGAAATGCCCAAATAATGCAGGACAATGTGCCACACCAATATCAACCCCTGACTGTGACGACTTAGGACAATGCAATGTACAGGCCCGCACCCAGAGGCACAGTCACAACTGTCATGTGTGTCAACCATTGATGCCTGCAGAAACATAACATACATTGTTTGTGTCTCCCAAAAACAGGTGATGATGGGGACACAGCAGCAGACGCTGAGGAGTCCCAGTCCCAGTCTCAAGAGGATGCCGAGCTCACTGGCGTCGTACAGCCTCTGTCCTCCTCGGACGATGAAGACCAACCTGGCACATCCAGTGCAAGTCAACATGCAGCACCAGCAGGACCACCAGCTGCAGCACCAGCAGGACCACCAGCTGCACCCCCTGCACCCACCCCTACAACGACTGTCACCACGAATACCATCCCTGCCGACATGGACAGAACAAGGAGCAACACCAGCACAGGGACCCTGGACCAACCTGGGGCCATGGACACCACCACCACCACCAACCCCCAAGGTGGACCAGGGTTATCTGTGCGTGCCACTGCACACACTGCACATGTCAGCAGGGGTGGTGGGAGGGTGGGAGACAGAGGTCGCTGCTTGCAGACGTTGCTGGTGTGCATGATGACCCACAACTGGTACGCATAGCTGATGCGTACCAGTCCAGCACCGGAGAGCTCAGCCAGGTAGTGGGGCTCCTCAGAGACATGAAACAGCAGCAGGCTGCCCATCATGCCCGCTTGGACTCCCACATGTCCCACGTGGAGTCACACATGTCCCGCGTGGACTCGCACATGTCCCGCGTGGAGTCCAAGTGGGATGCACTGCATGAGATGACGGCGGTGCACAGGGACATTTTACAATGCCTCCGCCAGATGAACAGCAACCAGTCCACACCTCCCTGTGTGCCAACAACATCTGGTGCCGAACAAACTGCAACTGCCACAGGGAGGGAGGAGGACTCTGGCGGAGAGTCCCCTGCACCGCAGCAGCCTGTACTTGAGGGCCCCCCCAAGAAGAGGGTCGTCCGAGGAGGGAAAAGTGAGAGGCCGATGGCCAAGCGCAACTCCCAGGAAGCCTGAACCTGTTCTGGATGTTCGCCTTTGTGCACAGACTGTTCACCCTGTTGACGGCAACACTACTCCCACACATTGCATGGGGAGTACAAGTTGGACCAATGTGTCAGACAACTGTGGCCCCGATACTGGGGATCATGTCTACCAGGACTTTCAATTCACCTAGGAACTTCGGATTGCAAGATGTATGTACAGCACTACCCATCCTATGCACTATTAACACAAATGTATCACAATAAACACACTAATACACCATACTTGCCTCTGTCGTGATTCCAACGTGGGTGCTGTTATGGGGATGATGAACTGCAAAATTACACTGTGTATGCGAACTGCAACAGCAAGGACAACACAGGCATGTGAGTACAGGCAACGTGACACACATGAGGGAGACACACCACCAGGGCTACACAACACATACACACCTAGGCCATCTGACTCATTGCCTACACTGATGTTGCCAGGGAAGACGGTGCAATGCACAGACACCACACCCATTCCCAGTTGTAGTCAAGTAGCCCACAGGTGCAGTAAGCAAATGGCAGTCAAATGTGTGACCACAGACAACGCACATCACAAAGTGAAGCATGGGTTTATTACACAGTTGCAACATGTCGTAACCACTACAGATGCAAGGTAATCCCACCTGGCAGCGGGCACACAGTCAACAACTGTAGACGGAAGGAAGTCCATGGGTGTGGCGCACATCACCTGTAGGGACACAACAGCTACCAGCCTGGATGTGCAATCACGTCGTCGGTGGACACAGTTGACCAAACGAATCTGAAAGTACCCTGTGAAGGACAGAAATGACACACAGTCAAAAGCAATGGAGTACAGGACATAACAGCAAAACTCATGCACAATACATGTTACAAGATACCCACCCAGAACCAAGTTAGCATGTCAACACTGTTGGGGAGTACAGCCCACCTGTTAGCACACATCGCAACACACATCCAGTCAAGTAGCCCATGGACACACTCCAACAGCACCAGAGCACCACCCACACATCATGCCAACTCACATCATTGACATGACACCTCAGGATACTCACATTCAGCTAAAGAAGTTGGTGATGAGCTGTGTGCGGACATCACCATCATCATCATCATCATCATCATCACTGGCATCGTGGTCCAGGCCAGGATCCTCCACAGGTGGCGGATGTTGGTCATTGTCATCCTGGATGAGAGGCAACTCCTTCCGCACTGCCAGGTTGTGGAGCATGCAGCAGACGATGAAAATCGTGCACACTTTCGCAGGGGCATATGAGAGGGACCCACCGGTCTTGTCCAGGCAGCGGAAGCGGCTCTTTAGGAGACCAAAGGTCCGCTCAATCACTCTCCTGGTCCGACCATGTGCCTCATTGTAGCGCATCTGGGCTGGTGTCACAGGGTTCCAGAGGGGTGTCAGCAACCACGGCATGTTGGGGTATCCCGAGTCACCTACGGACAGACAAGTGCACATTAGCTGACTTGGAAAAGTGGGCGGAATACTACAGATCAGATCACACACAATGGCACAAAGTCAGTACACACCGACAAGCCAGGCACGCTGGTTCTGCATCTGTGCCATCATCCTGGGGATGCGACTACTCCTCATCACAAAGGCATCGTGTGCTGAACCAGGGAAACGGGCACACACGTGTGTGATGGTCATGTCTGCAAGACACACCACCAGTGCATTGACCGAGTGGTAGTGCTTGCGGTTCCTGTAGGCCTGCTCCTGGGCCTGTGGTGGTACCAAAGCCACATGTGTCCCATCAATGGAGCCAATGACATGCGGCATCCTCCCCAGGGCATAAAAGTCACTCTTCACATCAGTGAGTCGTCGCAGTCTAGGGAAATAGATGTACCGGTTCAGGAAGAGCAACATTGCCGCCAAAACATCGCGGAGCACACGGCTCAACATGGTCTGTGGCATCCCACCAGCAGTCGCCACAGTATGTTGGAAGGTACCGGTGGCAAAGAAGTGTAGGGCTGCCATCACCTTCACCTTGGGGGTCAGCGCTGTAGGATACGGCCGGCCAGGCTGCAAATGTGGGGACAACTGCACTGCCAAATCCTCAATCAGCTGCCTGGTGAAGCGGTACCGTCGGATGCTGTCCCGTTCCACCATCGTTGCCAGGTCTGGGAATGGTCGATGGACAGCAGGAGCCCTGCAGTGCAGAGGAGAAGTAAGCAAGATTGTCAGTCACCCCACATATGCGGCATTGAGAACACTCAAGATCCCAACATACATCATTATGAGGCACAACTACATGAAGTGTGCAGTTCCGGAAGGACATGTATGGTACATACATGGCCAACATCTGTCAACACGGTCCAACAGGTGGCATCAATTAGTCCCAGGTTGGCCCATTGGATCTCATGAGGCCATGTCACAGTTCCCATCTCCTGCTGCCGTGTCACAATAACCCCCCACAGTGACATGTGAGGACAGATGTGCCCCAGGCACCACAGCTCAACGACAGGTACATTCCCAGGGACCCTGTATTGCCACATGGACACTGGCATTACATGGAGTATCATGTATACACCACAGCAAAGCAACCATGACCCCCACAGGTAGTGGCCCCACTTGCCACGGCAGGACAGACATGGACGTCTGTGACACACACACACACAACATCAAAGTCCATGCACACACAACGTGGATGTGGAGACTGTCTCCCATTGTGCACATGTAATCAGAGACATTGTAAACACTACATGCACAAAGACTGTGGAGGACCATCACTATTGTGCCACTGGGACACCCTGGCTCAAACATACCGTCCCACATGGGACTCACGGGGTATGTGACATGACATACACATACACCACTGTGAAATGTGACCATGGCACATGCACAGATATGAACAGTTGCACATCACAGTGGTCATGTACACGTAACACCCAGGATCCTGTCCCCATGAACACGTGCACAGCCTGGGGTGGCTGCCCACAGGTGACACCCACAGGACAACATGTACACCAACATACACACAATAGGAAATGCAGCCTTACATGCCTTATGATAAAGTTTGGACAGGCTGTCATGATGTAGGTGTGCCACTCACTCCCTGGGAGCCATCTGTGGCTGGCATATGTCCATCTGAGACAGGCATGCTGACATATGCCAGTCACATGTACAGTGATGCGTTGTACTGCAATGGACCGATCGGTACCTCCGGCCGGCCCATTGCATTCAATGTGTGCGGGTACGCGTTGTACCCCTGTGCGCGTTGTACTGCAATGGACCGATCGGTGCCTCCGGCCGGCCCATTGCATTCAATGTGTGCGGGTACGCGTTGTACCCCTGTGCGCGTTGAACTGCAATGGACCGATCGGTGCCTCCGGCCTGCCCATTGCATTCAATGTGTGCGGGTACGCGTTGTACCCCTGTGCGCGTTGAACTGCAATGGACCGATCGGTGCCTCCGGCCGGCCCATTGCATTCAATGTGTGCGGGTACAGCGTTGTACCCCTGTGCGCGTTGAACTGCAATGGACCGATCGGTGCCTCCGGCCGGCCCATTGCATTCAATGTGTGCGGGTACGCGTTGTACCCCTGTGCGCGTTGTACTGCAATGGACCGATCGGTGCCTCCGGCCAGCCCATTGCATTCAATGTGTGCGGGTACGCGTTGTACCCCTGTGCGCGTTGTACTGCAATGGACCGATCGGTGCCTCCGGCCGGCCCATTGCATTCAATGTGTGCGGGTACACGTTGTACCACTGTACGCGTTGTACCGCAATGGACCGATCGGTGCGCACCCATTGACAATGGGCTTGCCTGGCAACGGACGCGTTTTCGAATTTCGAACGAGTCGGTTGCTGGAAAATCAGTTGGTCACCCACAACAATGTTGCAAAATCATGTATGTCATGAAGTTGAAGATTTGAAGGATGCTGTGGGCGTGTTTTGGTGCTGCTATTCCATGGATTGGCCAGATTCAGAAGATGCAAACGACTTGGACCTATCACTTTGGACACAAGGGACAGTATCTGCCTCTCCAGCACATATATATTGCTGGCTGTTCCCCTGAGAGCTCACTTGCCTGCACTACATGCTCCAGGACGACATCTGCCACTGCACTGCTGCTGTCTCTGCCCCTCTGGACCCTGCAATGGCACGTACTGTGGAGAGAGCCCCAGCCTTCAGCCTTGAAGAGAACCAGGCCCTGCTGGACAGCCTACTTCCACAGTACAGCAAGCTGTATGGGACACCAGGGGAGCAGGTGAGTGTTCTGTGCCCTGCCTTTCTGAATGTGCATTTTGTGTGACTAGCAAGGCTGGAAGTCTGCACGCCACTGGCTAGCAGGCTCACTGAGTAGTTGTCACCCCGTAGTGACTTGCACTGGACAGGTATGGTGCAGTGACAGTGCATTTGAACATGGTTTTACTTCCCATGCAATGATACCATGTAGTGACGTCTGGCAAACTGTCCATGGGCAGCTTTGCACTGCCTGTGTACATCATGTGCCCCTGTGATTGAGACATGTATATACAACTGTGTCATGCACGGATATGTTGCATGTGTGGTAATGGCCTTTTCACTTTGTCATCCTGACAGGTTAATGCCCATCGGAAGCAGGAGATCTGGAAGGACATCGTCCGGGCCGTCCGGTCCGTGGGGGTCTACAAGCGCCAGATCCGCAACTGCCAGAAGAGGTGGCAGGACCTTCGGGGCTGGACCCAGAGGATTGCACGGGTCCAGCTGAAGCTGTCGCCTCCTCGCAGGAGGGGCGGAACACGGACCCTGACCCCCCACATGCTCCAGATCCTGGCAGTGGTGTTTCCAGACCTGGATGGCCAGCTGAAGGCCAGACAGCAGCAAGGAGGGGGTGAGTCAAAGACTGCACTGTGAACTCTGTATTACATGCTTTGTGCCCTCCTCTGGCCTGGTTCAACTGCCACAGTGCAGCAGTCATGTTGTCCAGGAGCCATGTCCCTCTATTGTGCACTGCCCACTGCTCATCTGATACCCAGGTGTGGCCCTTACATTCAGGGAATTGTGTCACTTGGGACTGTGTCCTTGCAGTTTGCTTCACTAAAGGTGGGGGACAGCATCTGTTTCCCTAACTCTGTTGTGGGCATCATGGGTGGGTCCATTGTTCACACAACGCCTGTGTTTGGACATGTGATCTGCGTGTTGCTTTGATATGCGGTCCACTTGCTGAGCTGAGCCACCACATGTGCCTGGGGTATGTGGCACACGCCCATGCAGCGGGTGGGAACAATGTTTGGGCCCCAGGAGTGTGCAGATTACGTGTGTCACACATACATAGCCAGCTATCCACTGTCCAGGGCACATCCCTCATTCATGTGGAGCAGGACAGTCATGCCTACTCCAGGCCATGCAATGCACTCTGTACTCCCACTCCCGTGTATCAGCTGACACATTGTGCACAGTGATTTGACCCCTCAGGTGTCTGCCTCTGTGTCAGTGTGCTGTGGATTATTTGCCAGGACTGCTGGGGTGTTTCTTGGTAGGGGCTCAGCATGCCCCTGGAGATGTGACCATAGGAGACGATACTTGTGTGTCACATAGGTGTTTGATCAGCTGCGCGTGCAGACTGGGTTATGCGAATGTGAAGTTCAGGCAGCTGTTCCCCATTCACAGCAAATTGTGAGGGGCTCAGGTTCAGAGGGTAGTGTCACAGGTCTCCCATATGTCCAATAGGTATGACCTGGACAGATGAGGGTTAAGATGATGTGTTGTGTGGGGGATGTACATGTGCACTTGTGCAGCTCCAGGACTTGCATTCCCCATGACCTACTATTGTGACACAGTGCATAGTGTTGTTGTCTGGCTGCCAAGTCATACATCACTGAGACAGTGATGTATGACTTAGCAGTCATGCCTCTGCCATGGCATGTGTCAACTTATTGGTGGTCCTGCAGGGGAGTGACATGTGCTACATGCACACCATTGTGGCGATGGCTATCAGGACATGGGTGCATCATGGTGTCTGTCGCTGGTATGCATCACACGCATTTCCTATTTGACTCTGGGCATCCCTTTCATCCGGAAACCTGTACTGACACAGTGGCAAGAGCTGTGATGTGTGCATGTCCACATGCCACACCGTGTCCTCTGCACTGTCCAACTACTGTGTACTTGGTGCATGTGTCCACACTGGGGTGTTGCAATCCAACAGACACCAGACAGATGGGTGCAAGGCCATGTGGGATGTGAGTGCCATGCTTGGCATCAGACTGACAATTGGCTTCTCCTGTTCAGTTAGGGCACTTTTAGCAATGTACAACTAATGATGCCAGGGCTTGCTCTGTAATGTGCTGTGCTCACAGTGGTGTGTGCGTTTGGTGCAGGTGACTGATGTCTGTCTGTTTCCCCATTGTTTGCAGATACATCCACGGCCACGGAAGGGGACAGCTCCACGGACCAGGAGGAGCCAGAGAGCCAGACTGGGTCAGCAGCCGAGGAGTGGTCGGAGGGACCCAGTGGCACGGAGGGTGAGGGAGCCACACCGAGGAGTCCTCAGCACCATCCACCTCAGCTGAGGACCAGAGCAACTCGGAGGATGACTCCCTTGTGGAGGCGGGTGTCAGCAGCCACCACACCCCAGCTAGTGTTGCTGTCCCCGCCACCACCAGCACCACCACCGCCCTCCCATCGGCTCCCATTCCCCAGGTCCGTGGAGGCTCCCATGTTCGGGAGCGTGTCTCCTTTGGCCCAGGCACCGCACCCCCTGCCCCTGTGTCCCCTGCTGCCCTGAGTGAGGAGTCTGTGTACCTCCTTCGCCAGCTCCATGTAGGGCAGACAGCCATGCTGAGTGTCCTCCATGCGCACACCGCTCTGTTGACTCAGCTGGTGTCGTTCATGGAGGGCATCTCATCGGGCATGTCTGACCTACAGAGGGGCAACAGGTCCATGGACTCCTCCCTGACGGCAGCAGTGTCCCTCCTCAGACAGTCCCTCACCCCTCCTGCCTCTGCTCCATCCACACTCCCCAGCACCTTACCCGTCCCAAGCACACACACACCGGCACAGGCACACACCAGCACACACACGTCCAGCACACAGGCACACACGCCACAAACTAAACGCACACGCACGCACAGTCAGGGGACTGAAACCAGACTCACAGGGGATGGGGCCCTGGTACACACACACGCATCCACGGGCACTGCGCAGTCCTCAGTTGCCTCTCCCTCCAAAGCACCCTCCCTTGCCTCACCTGCAACCCCAAAGACCCAGCGCCTCTTCCTCAGTGACCTCGGCCTCTTCCCCTCCGATCCAGCTGCCCCAGCATCCAGGTGGAAGAGGAAGCCCCCACACGGAGCAGAGTGCCCCTCGCCCCCGGACACCCTCCCCCAGGCGCAGACAGACTGAGGCCCCCACCCGCATGTCCCCCGGAGTGCTAAGAGCAAGACCCCGCCGCCGCCCTGCAGCTCAAGCACCAGGTCTCCTTCCTCCATCCCTCAGGCCCCCACTCCACAGGTGCCCCCACTCCACAGGTGCCCCCACCACACCCTGCCCCAGGTTCCCCCACCCACAGATATACCATCCCCAAGAGGCTCCGGCCTTCTCCCCCTGCCACTTGCTCTCCCGGCACCACACCCCCGCTGCGCTTGTCTGTGCCACTGATGTGGTGAGGGTGTCCTCCCCCTCTGTCCAGCTCACCTTGCCTGTTCCCCATTCTCCTCCCCTGGTGGTAGGCACTGCAGTGGAGTCCACTACCACCCTGTCTGACTTGGGCACTGCAGTGGCGGACCTGTCCACTCCATCTGCAGGGTCCACTGCAGTCGTGCCGGCACCCACAACATCTGAGCCATGCCCCCAGTTGTGCCGGCACACACCATGTCAGACACCTCCACTGCAGTTGTCAGTGGCTCTCCAGCACCCACCACCCCTTCCCTGCTTCCTCCTGGTGAGCCCTGATCCTGTCCCTGCGGTGCCTGGCCTGCCCCCGGTTGCCCCTCCTAGTGGATTGTCCCTGGTTTTGTGCAGGCATGTGTAGGGTGGCATCTGCCACTGTCACCCACTTGTGACTTTGTTGATGGACTGGCCATTGGCCTTTGTTTATGTTCTACCGGACTTCTACTTTTAATGCCACATATGCTGAATAAAGCAACTTTCTGTTCTCTAGTGCTTTTGCTTCTGATGTACATGATGTTGATGATGCTAACCATGCCCTTGCTGCAGTGATGGTGATATTTGGTCTCATGATAATGAAGTGTTACTGTGCAGGAACCCATGTGGTCCAGGGGGAATGTGTCCTATCCTGTGGTGTATCCATGTCATCCATAGCAGCATCTGAGGGTGTCATGTGTTCAGTATTTGGCAATGGGATTTCCTACTTAGATTGGCTATTTCACATCTGTGGCTTCCACCCCTGCACATCTGTTGTGCCTGCCATTGTTCAATTCGTCTACTTCCCTGACCGTGTGGCCATCTCCAGTGGACATGCAGGTTTGGGCATCAATGGGGAAGGACTCATCTGTGTTGTCAGTGCAACATTGCTATACAAGTGTGTTGGATCTGTGCTGATGATTCCGTTGGCACTTCCATGACCAGGCTGATGTGACGGGAGCCCTCATTTGGTGCTAATTGTTGATTGTGTGACCAAGTGCTCAGCTGACATGGTGGGGCCCTACTGAGGCAACATATGGCACAGCTTTCCTCACACAGGAGTGGAGTCCCCTCATGGCAGTGTGTACTCCTGTGACATTGCCTGCGCCCAAGGTGTGTGTTGTATGTGCATGTCTGTGTGTTCACTTCCGTTTAGCTGTGCATGCTGTGATCCCTAGTGTTGTACCTGTTTGTGATGCTAGCTGAGTTGAGCTATGTTCCCCCAAAGTCTTCTCCCTGGGTTCTCTGTGATGTGGGTGCATGGCACATTACTGGTCATCAGGGTGTCACCCATAGGTGTGCTTGCTGTCAGGGCTGAGTTTGTGTGCAGACGCAGATGGGTCACAGTCAGGTTTCCCCTTGGCACTTGTTGTTTGCCCCTGTCATGTGATTTCCAGTTTGTGTTATCTTTCAGTGATTGTGACACGTTGTGTGTGTGACTGCTGGCACTCCTCAGGGTCCGGGCTGCAATGTTGGTTGTTGTCTATGTGTGTTCTTTGTGGGTGACCTTGGCTTCTTCATTGGTGTGTGACTGTGGCTGTGATCCCATTGGTTGGTGTGGTATTGCCGTCATGTCCATGTACGGCGTAGTGTGCAGTGTGTCAGACATTCAGGAGTCTTGTTGAGTGTCCATGTGTGATGTGTTTCTGCACCTTGGTTCCCACCCACCACCCTGGAATAGTCATGGGTGCATGTGCAATGTCACCAGTGCATGTGTGCTTCACTGCTGCACATTGTTGGAGGTCGAGGGGTGTGGTGTTGAGTGTGTGCAGATGAGAGTTGTTGCCCGGCTAGGCCCCTGCCTCCATGTTGGCCTTGGCTTACTGGCCATGCTGTTTGATTTGTGCTTGTGTAGGTGTGATGGTAGTTAGTTGCTCAGTACACATGACTGTGGTTCACAGTGTGAACCACATTTAGCTTTGTCATCACAGTGGGATTGTAATGCAGCCCAGGGTCACCACATTGTGGGGGCACTGGGGGTGGTGCTGTGGTGTGTCTGTGTCTTGCTGTGTCAGTTGCTGTCCCTACGTGCCTGTGTGACATGTGTGATTTGTGCTCCCTCTCATCTGACAATGCCTGCTTGCCCACATAGGGGATTTGGATCCATGAGTTACCTTTGTGTGGCACTGTATGCACATCTGTATGATTGGTATTCAGGTCTCCTCATGTGTTGTGTGGTTGCCTGGGGACACTGGCACCCCCCTCATCTGTTGTGTATGATGTGCAGTGTGGGTCTGCCTGTTTGTGTTTGTGCATCTGCACCACTGCATTGGCATATCTTGGGTGTGCCATTGGCTGTATGTAGTTTGGTGGGTTTCCCCTGCTGTCCCTGGGACTCCTAGGTCATCGGTCAGCACATTGATCATGGTTTGTGTGTCCCATTGCTGCCATGGTATGGTATCTGTTCACCTCACATCTGCAGTCTCCACAGGGTATCTGCATGTGTGTGCCCATTGGTGCAAATATGTGGGTCTGCATTCTGATGGTCACTTCTGTCATTGTGTCATTGATGATTGTTGACGGTGTCAGCCCCCATGGGTGTTGTTTGTCTGCACATGGCCAAAGTTATGTCTTATTTGCACTGCAGGATTTGGCTCCCCCAATTTATGTTGCAATGGGTCACAAACACTACTTTGCCACTGATGTGTTTGTTGTTCTGTGACCAGGAATCATCCATGCAGTTTGGCAGTTGCACCTCTTTCTTTGTCAACACTTACCTTTTGGTCACTGTGATGATGGGGGTTTGGACCCCATTGCCACAATGTTCGAAATGTGCTTCAGCTATGGACCCCACACTTACATTTTGGTCACTGTGATGATGGGGGTTTGGACCCCATTGCCACAATGTTCAAAATGTGCTTCAGCTATGGACCCCACACTTACCTTTTGGTCACTGTGATGATGGGGGTTTGGACCCCATTGCCACAATGTTCAAAATGTGCTTCAGCTATGGACCCCACACTTACCTTTTGGTCACTGTGATGATGGGGGTTTGGACCCCATTGCCACAATGTTCAAAATGTGCTTCAGCTATGGACCCCACACTTACCTTTTGGTCACTGTGATGATGGGGGTTTGGACCCCATTGCCACAATGTTCAAAATGTGCTTCAGCTATGGACCCCACACTTACCTTTTGGTCAATGTGATGATGGGGGTTTGGACCCCATTGCCACATTGTTCAAAGTGTGCTTCAGCTATGGACCCCACACTTACATTTTGGTCACTGTGATGATGGGGTTTGGACCCCATTGCCACAATGGTCATGGCCTGCTTGCATTGTGGGTGCCACACACATATATGTGTGGCACATGTGCTAGGGGGTCACATTGTATGTTCAAAGTCATGTTCGGTGTTGTAGGCATTTGACACAGTCTACACACGCTTGTCATGGTGTTGGGGGATGTCTTCTTCTTGCATTCCCTAGGTTGTGGTGTGCTGGTTGTGTCATGCATTGTCCATCCTATGAGTGGGGGTGGTAGTAGTGGTAGGCATCCTGCCCCCCCTGGCTAAGGGTGGTAGTAGTGGTAGGCATCCTGCCCCCCCTGGGTGAAGGTGGTAGTAGTGGTAGGCATCTAGCCCCCCCTGGGTGAGGGTGGTAGTGGTGGTAGGCATCCAGCCCCCCCTGGCTGATGGTGGTAGTAGTGGTAGGCATCCAGCCCCCCCTGGCTGAGGGTGGTAGTAGTGGTAGGCATCCAGCCCCCCCTGGGTGAGGGTGGTAGTGGTGGTAGGCATCCTGCCCCCTGGCTAAGGGTGGTGGTAGGCATCCAGCCCCCCTGGGTGAGGGTGGTAGTAGTGGTAGGCATCCTACCCCCTGGGTGAGGGTGGTAGTAGTGGTAGGCATCCTGCCCCCCTGGGTGAGGGTGGTAGTGGTGGTAGGCATCCTGCCCCCCTGGCTAAGGGTGGTGGTAGGCATCCAGCCCCCCTGGGTGAGGGTGGTAGTAGTGGTAGGCATCCTGCCCCCCTGGGTGAGGGTGGTAGTAGTGTTAGGCATCCTGCCCCCTGGGTAAGGGTGGTAGTAGTGGTAGGCATCCAGCCCCCCTGGCTAAGGGTGGTGGTAGGCATCCTGCCCCCTGGGTGAGGGTGGTAGTAGTGGTAGGCATCCTGCCCCCCTGGCTAAGGGTGGTAGTAGTGGTAGGCATCCTGCCCCCCTGGCTGAGGGTGGTAGTAGTGGTAGGCATCCAGCCCCCCTGGCTGAGGGTGGTAGTAGTGGTAGGCATCCTGCCCCCCTGGGTGAGGGTGGTAGTAGTGGTAGGCATCCAGCCCCCCTGGGTGAGGGTGGTAGTAGTGGTAGGCATCCAGCCCCCCTGGGTGAGGGTGGTAGTAGTGGTAGGCATCCAGCCCCCCTGGCTAAGGGTGGTAGTAGTGGTAGGCATCCAGCCCCCCTGGGTGAGGGTGGTAGTAGTGGTAGGCATCCAGCCCCCCTGGGTAGGGGTGGTGGTGCGCATTCAGGCCCCTGTGTGCATATGTGGCATTGGTGATGGGCATCCCGCCCCTATGGTGCTGCTGTTGCTGGTGTAAGTATATTCTGCATCCCTCTGTGTGTGTGTGATGTGTCGTGTACGTGTTGTATGTGTTTTGTGGTTGGTGTCTGGCTTACCTTCTGCGCCGTACGCATCCGTGCCTGTTCCGGTAGTAAATGTAGAATATTGGTATGATCGGGACGAAGGGATTCATGGTTGGTTCGTGTCGTTCGTCCTTCTCGTTGCTTCGCGTCGTCCTCGTCGCTTCGCCTCGTCCTCGTCGCTTCGCCTCGTCCTCGTCGCTTCGCGTCGTCCTCGTCGCTGCCGTGTTTGTCTCGGAGCCGTGGATCGTGTTGTGGCGCGAATCGGAGCTTATGTGCGCCTCTCCCGGATGCTTTGACGTGCCGTGCGTAGCGACGGGTTCGGCGCGTACGGAAAGCGCATCGTACTCGTTCGGCCGGACGGGGCTGCATTTTGGCTTCCGTGCGACTCGATTCAGCGTTTCCGGCTTCGCCTCGGTCGGGGAACAGGACCTGGTTTGGGTGAGTACGGCTCGGCCGGATTCTTTGCTGTTGTGCGCATCGTACTTACTCGTTCGGTGTGCTGTACAGATCGGTCGGGAAACAGGCTTTCGCATGGCTTTTTTCCCGACCGAATGGTGTTGGGTACGCCTCCGACCGAGATCGGAATCGGCCCCATAGTCACCACAGCTTACAACATCTCTGCATTGTACATACACAGAAACGGACGAGGGGCAGTAAAACAAAAGCAGCAGGTGCCACTATCACACAATGCAGTGCACACACATACAAATCTGAGTACATCAACATTGACTACTAGGTTTTACGAACTGCATCACTCACACAACTGAACAGAGGACACAACAGGTAGCGCCTGTGTGTAGACACTGTCCTAAAACAAATCTCATATTGGCAAAATGTAAGATGACAATGTACAAGTACAAGCTCACATCCGTGATGCCCTTGAAACAATCAACATCCTGCCAATAATAAGCAGCTCATCTAAAACTGTCAGAATGTACAGTCTCCCGCAGTCTGTTTGCAAGGTTAACTAATGCATGCTCCTAAATGTAACACACTGTTAAACTGTATCTTCCGTTCCAATTGCAGAGGGAGAGACAACACCTCCTGGACAGCAGAATGACCCACCCCTCACGGTTGACTTGGATGATTACACCACCATCAACCAGGAGGAATTCCTCCAGATGCTGGACTCCCTTGACACACAATCTACAGGAGCAGGCCAACCCATCAGCATTGCACAAACCCCACCCCCTGCACAAACCATCCATCAGCAGGCACCTCCCACCACAGCTGCCTCCCAGGACCTTGACGACACATATCAGGCCTTTCACCGCCATGTGCTTGAGGTTCAGCGGGAGACGCGTGACCAGGTGCGGGTGGGGTTTGAGAGCCTGGCAGCCAAAATGGACGATATACGTGGGTGTCTGAGTCCCATCAGGGACCACATGCAGAGGATGACAGACATCCACAGCCCGCTCAATGCTCTCCAACGCTCCCTGGATGACATTGCTGTAGTCCTGACACAGAGACTGGACCAACTGTCTCAGCAGGGTGGCTACAGTAGTGTCAGCGCTGATTTGTCCAGGATAGCCCAGATAATGGAGAGCAGGGAGCGGCGTGAAGAACAACAGATGGCTGCCACGGCTGAACACCAGCGCAATGTAGCTGGGATCTACCAGGCCCTGCATCTGCTCATCACCTCAGTGCTGCCCCAAGCTCTGGCGCCAATAATTGCTGCTGCTGGCGGCTCCACATCCTCTGCTCCGCCCCTGATGTGTCCATGCCTCACAGAGCTGCACCCACCATACCACCACCCACATGTGAGCCACATGACACATCAGAGGACGAAGATGAGGATGATTCTGCCATCATGGTAAGGAGAACACAGAGCAAACATTGACGTCAGGAGGCCGGGCTCACCTTGGTATACTTCTTACTATCATGCCACAGAACGACCCCTTCCATTGTCTTCCAATTTCACCCAACACTCACCTTGGACCTAGACATGGACTTCCACATCATCCACTTTTTTGTGCCAATGACACTGCAAACTCCGCCTCTTCCCTCTGATCCGTAACTCCCAAAGGACTCTGTCTGCCCCTCTAACGGGCATAGATGCAATGTTGTGTTGAATGGGCAAGTACTGTTCCTGTCTTCCACCTTTGTACTGTAAATAAATATATCCTATTCACACAGATGTGTGTTTACATGACCAATCAAGCATTGAACTTCGTCAATAATTCATGTCCTGTGAATCCTCAACAAGGAGCACCAAGGGAAATACAAGCTAGGTACATGTGTCACCTGACACGGATAGGCAGTGAGATGAGCCTGTATGTGTACAATTGCTGTGCCCACCTTGATCAGATACCACAATCTAGCAATATACCAACTTTTACCCACGTTCATACATTAGACAGGCATGTGTGAACAAATGTACCAGTCTGTTTCAGGACACAAGTAGTGTCACCCTGAACAATAGCAAACCATAATCTCCTGGCATATCTACTTACACTCAACATGGTGTACAAATCTTGTTGTGATGTTGCGCATTGTATATCACAACCCTAGATGTTGCACACCAGATTCACATTGATGAAGAGACCTAAGGGCACATGTCTATCATACATATATGGAACAACAAAGTCTGCCTCACTGAAGTGTAGTTCACAATGCTGACTATAGCCAAAGTGCTAAGCGTCAGTCAGCCCCTACCTGTGCACAAACAATGCCTAGCCATCTTGGAGCCCTCTCATGCTGTGCCCACTGTGAGCATATTGGTCAATGTGTCTACGGATGTCTGTCGAACTGCACTTAGCATATAGTCCGAATCTGTGGCTACATTCCAAGGGTGACATCACAATGAGTCAATGCCAAAAGTAACAGCTGTGACGAGTGCCCATGACACTGTCGGTATAGGGAGCTATGCAACATGTCACCACTTGTGTGCAAAAGAACAGTGTGCATGCAAACAAACGTCAACTGTGACCAAAGCATAACTCAAGTAATTATGGCAGTCCGAAAAGGAAGATAGTAGAAGTTAAGTCAGTACACCTTACAGTGCAACTCCTAAATAACATTTGTGAATAACCTCAATAGTAAAGTCATAACTCATTGTCACGTAACTCATGTGATTCACAAACACTGTTGTGCCATGTGACGTAACCAATGGACACACAAATGACCTACATCTTGCATGGCATGGAGATTGAGCTGCCATGCACAGGGACAGGTAAGGCAAAGCAAGCTGATACCCTGGCAACACCCATCAAGTGTGCCAAGGTCTGTGCAATGCATATGGACTCAGAGCCCTGAGCATCTGATATGCATGTGTCATGCGCTATATGTGTTACTCGGTGCATACATCCACAACCATGATGGATAACTGTAGCAACTTCTATGTACTCACAATTCAACGTCCCCACATTGTGATGTAATTTTTCAACAATGTGCAGTACAACCCTGTGCGTCACACTTAAGATGTAGAACGTCACAAGAAAATGTCCCTAGACTAAGCCGTATGCTATACTTCACAATCTGTCAGCCATGCAAGTTCACTGTGCTCACATATATGGTATCCTGACACAATCCATCCTGCTAATTAACAGGTCATGACCATAGTTACACCTTCCATGATTTGGCCATTGACAGCATGAGTTGCATACAATGGAATAAGCCCCACTCCCCCACATCATCCCTGATGTAAGTGCAAACTGACAAATTTGAATAACAATATTTATTTAACAAATATAAAATGTTTAAATTCCCTACACTACCACTAAGAACTAATCCTAACACTAAATCTAAACTAACTATTAAAATGTACTTAACTTAACTCCATACCCTAACTATTCAAAAACACGCAGAAACAGTTACCACATCAATAACCCACCCAAAGGAAATTGAAAATTATCCCCAAATACAATAAAAAATGAAGAATAAATTACAAACTTTAAAAATAGCACTAACTAGGCCTACCCTAAAACTACTCTACCTAATACGAACAACACTTCAAAAACACTAGCCAACACTGAAACTCAAACATCGTGGCAAGGGAGAAGAGGGGGATGGGGGACAAAATGGGGAGGAATCACTGCAGTCCAAGGTAGGTCCGGATATCATGCAGGTTCCTGTTGAGGTACAACAATTCCCTCCGAATGTCTATGAGCAAGGAATTGTTTGCAGCAAGCATCCTCCTGTCCGTGGCATTAAAAGGCTCCACGTGAGCTGCAGGTGTAGGTGGTATTGGCACCAGTGCGGGTGTGGTCGGAGGGGGAATGGCAGGCTGAGACCCCACACTGGGACCAGAGGGTACGGGGAGGGCCTGGCTGCTGGGTTGTCCAACATCCTGCAACGCATTCCATTTTCCGGCCTTCCTGTCGCTCCGATACCTCCTCGCCATCTGTCGGAAACCTCTGGCAACCTTCTTTACATGAAGGTACCGGTCCTTGGCCACCTGGAAGGCATGTTGCTCCGCAGGTGTCATGTTGTCTGTAACATATAATAAATGTCAATTCCAGTACTTCAGAAAATGTCAATGTTCACCATTAAATCGTTAATCAAAGATCAAATCAACATGTGAGCCAACACACCAGTGTAACCATGTGAAGTCAGAGACAGACGTGGTCAACCAAATATTTAAGCATGAATGATTCACGACATGCTGTGGAGACTGACATGACAGTGCATGTCATGGAACATGTACTGTCACTACTAAATTAGACTGACACGGTCAAAACATGGCACCATTGGACACCCTGACTGCGGTTGACATGTACAAATGCCTGGAGGAGGGAGGCATTAGCCCTCCGTGTACATAACCACCCTCATCCTGTCCTCTGACGCACTGCTGCATCTAATGCACAATGCACATGTGCACCCCTGTGTGTCCACCAGCAACTGTGTGCAGGTCATCAAGTCCGCTCCAAAACAGCCAGTCTTGCACAAGATTGCAAGGGTGTCTGTGTGCAGGTGTGCTTGTCAATCTATTGTAATGTCACACTACATGCACAGGAACAAGACTGGGACAGCCCTACTCACACTTCCAATCGTGCAGCACACATGGGAACATGTTTGATGTCTGACCGCTTACATTGACGGTATGCGCTGTCCCTCACTCCACCATTACTATACAATTCCTGATGTTCTGCCACTGAGAGGGGGAGACATCATTTCACCCAAATTGTCACACATGCATGTCTTGTGACTGCTGACCTCACTCCGTAGTGAATAAGAGCACGCATGCCTTCACAACGAAAACTGTTCCAATGCATTCAACATTATTACTGCACCCTGGGGTCATGTGCGTCATGTCATTGTCATGGCTAATGTTTACACACAGATAGTGTCGTTGAGCCCTGCATTGTGAAATATATGGGAGTTCAAATTATGCATACCTCAAGCGTGTGTTAGAAATGTGTGTGGAGCAATGTCACCAATTGTGACAGAGGAGTATGTACACATGATCCATGGTCAAGCATGGAATGTCCCCATGGACACAGCCTGACAACACCAATGCAGTGCACAAAGATGCAATTGCAGTTAACAGGCACATCTTTGATATCTGTTTATGTAATGTGCCATTGATATGTTTGACTCTCAGCTACACACTGCCACTTCAGTGAAGCTGCTATGCAGCATACATAAGAAAGCACTGTTCAAAGATGTCTCTGAGCTTGCACCCCCTGAAAATCACTGCCTCCCTGTGCACAACTTAACACCCACTGCACGCACCTTTTACGATAGACACAGCATGTAAGTGTGCCTTATTGACAAGGCAGCGTAACTCTACATCGGCAATAAGCCAATGACCCGATTGACAACACCACTTCAGTGGAAGTGACACAGTGTTGGCGTTTGGGTATGAAAATTTTGCCCCTCAATTGGAATGGGTATCACTGACTGTTGTTGGGCAAACTCACAACTGTGAAACAGATGCATTGCCCCACCTTCACCTACCTATTTGGACACTAATCTGACTTACACAATGTATCTTCACATTCTGGGTAAGGGACATGCAATACCCACCCATACTGCTTATCAACAAAGTGTAGCATTTGTAACAGACCTCCATGGCACTGCAACATGACTCTATATTGTGTCCATACTCACCAGTGGCGTGTGGGTCCCTGAATCTGTCAATGTCCCCCTGTGTTATGGGCTGACGACCATCTGTGAGACAAAAAATGTTAACATGTGTTGTTACCAGACGTAAACAAACATCACATATTCATGATGAGATTCATTACAGTAACTGATGATGCAACATAACTGTGGTGTTGCCTTTCATGTTGGCCACATGACTGTGACTACTTAGACTGCCATTCACGCAGGACCTGTGAATGCAGAGGCGGACCACACTATACATTACTGCTGGCTGACATGCACATATGAGTCGTGTGACACAATGTCAAGGCCCCATTACTACACGGACATGGGATTAAACTTGCTCTGTGTACAATTGCATCTCTGCAGATTTCAACGGGCAGTTACCCAGATAAATTTGGGATATGAAACTCTGGAGAGGTCCCATTTGCGTTGTGTCTTTTTGACCTCTCCAATTCATACTTACACATAAACGATGTACAGGGGCAGCGTAGCAACGGTTCCACAAGTTATGTAGGACTGCTATTCTTACACTACATTCTGGCCAGCACACAGCTCACGCGCACAATGGCTTGGCTTGTACATGTACAGTCACCCTTACTGTACACAAACATACATTAATCAGCACGCCGGTTTGGCACAAGTGTGCCAGCTTTGGCACCACATTGTTAAGTGTTGATCCAGCGCAGTGGGTCACCAAAAATAGCCCCCTATGCTTGTCGGCATGGTGCAGCGTTGTGCCTCTGATGTGACCACATCATGTGTAAACACATTGCACCTCACACCTCACTCATCAAATGTACTGGAATTGGACCCCTCCTTCATGACGTCCGCTGCGGGGACAGACTAGCAAGGGCACTGACTTAGTGTCAGTGAAATTGCTCAGCCAGCCTTGCAGCTCCACCATTGAAGGAGGCCTCCCCCAAGCACATGCACTCTCTGGAGTGTGCGTCTGAAGCCCTCCTCCACACGCAGGTTCACCTGTGCATCAACACTGGTGGTCAATTGGAGCTCTGAGTCACGCATTTGGCTCCATCATGCACTCTTATCAACTTGTTACTTCACTTATTTCCACACTCATACCTAATCTATTGTTCGTCAGTATCCGGCTTCCTGATGCGTACTCTGTATTCCCTCCCTAGCGACTTTTCATTCTTCCACGCCCCTTTCTCTGCTACCGCTGCTGAGCCTGTGGACCTCTTGTAAACTCCGTCCCCAACATCATCTCCCCGCATGCCATTCCGTCCCCCAACTACAACACTCTGGGAGTCCTCAACTTCCACCTCGACAGACCACATTGCTCCCCATCTTCAGACATAGACTTCTGAAAATGGCTTGACCACATACACACACTTTGATGGACTTGAACATGCACACACCCCCACGTGCCTTGCGACCCTTACAAATGAGTAGACGCTCACAATAAGCATGTGCTTGATGGAATGTGTCTCACAGGTGACCTACATTACAATGTGGGCTTTACAGCGCAACATGTGTTCTACCCGGTCATTACAACAGAAATTGATAATACATCTTGCGCTGGATTGCGCTCTACAATAAGGGATATTAGGATTGAGTATTCCAACACCTTCCCTTCTGTTGCAAACACTGTAGTGAGGAGACTAAATCATGCAATTCAAGAGTCCAGTGCATCATGTGCATGTCTTTTTTGACGACTCTCATTGTATTCACCAAGTTGCAACAGTATCACGGTGTTAAGACACCATTATGACATCATACCTTCATGTCCCACACGTCAATTGTCAATGTACGTAACAGTATTCTGGGTTGAAATAGTGTTTGTACTTACCACCCTGTATGCCAGTCATTACTCCAGTGAAGTCAAGGATGTCGGCCTCATGTGCCAGCATGTCCTGCCAGCGGTGCTTCCACTGGCGCACGTTCCTGTCCACTCCAAAGCAAGGAGCATCTGCACCCGCACACGCTCCCAACACACCTTCCGCACTGCCACGCTGTACCCTTGCAGGATATGTCCACCCCTCTCCAACATCAATGGCAGGTTAAATTTTACCAGCCAAAGGAAGCCCCCCAATGCCCCCTCAGACATCCTTCCGGACCTGCCCACAGCCGGCATCTCCCTGCACACCAGTAACCCCTCAACCCAAAGAATGATAACCCTCTAAAATCAACTGAAGTGAAATACCCCAACACAAACACACAACAAGACTCAGGACAGGAGACAGCAAAACAATTTAAAACAAATTAAAATGAGTTAACAGACACTTTTCACAGGACACAGGACACAGCAACACTCTCACAATCTCACACCAACAGCACAAACCACCAGACACCTCCTTCAATCTGAGCAATAACCAGCAATGTGCTTAGAACAGAAAGTGAAAGTGAAAGACACTCCTCTGGTAGACAGGAAGCATGCATACATCACTTCCTGTCTGTTTGCGGCCCGTTTTTTAGTTTGCAATGAATATTTGCACGCAAATAGCTCGCTAATGTGCTCATGTTGTAAGGGAATTGTGTATGCGGCCCGATTTTGGGAATGCGATGTTAATCTGCACGCTAACAGGTCGCTAATGGGCTAGTTGTGACTATGTTGTGTATGCGGCCCATTTTTTGGGAATGCGATGTTAATCTGCACGCTAACAGGTCGCTAATGGGCTAGTTGTGACTATGTTGTGTATGCGGGCAGTTTCTGGGAATGCGATGTTAATCTGCACGCAAATGGCTCGCAAAGGTGCTGATGTCGGAACCAAATTGTGTATGCGTGCCGTTTTGGGAGATGCGATGTAAATCTGCACGCACTTAGGCCGCAAATAGGTTTAGGTTGGTACTGTATTGTACAGTGGGTGTGTCTAGCGATGTTTTTTACATGGCACATGTATAGTTAGACATAGCGTTTGCGCGTAGATTTGACGGCAAGACCAATTTCAAACATAGATGGACAGTCTGAGGAAATGTCTCCTCAAAGCCATTGGATACAAGCTGAAGTATCTTTCGCACAATGAGTGCAACCTACATTTCAGATTTCAAGACAGGTGACAGACTAAGGGGCATATCATCAAGGCCCGGTAATCAATTTCGCAAAGCACGCTTAGCGCTTGCATATTTTTAGCCGGCTGACTCTGGAATTTGTCGCCCGGTTAGCGCGTTATCAACAACGTGCATCGCCGAGGCGATACAAATTCCAGAGTTAGCTGCCAAATGTGTGATTATCGCTGGGAATCCTGTGATATTCGCACAACGATTGGCAATACGTTGTTGATAGGGCAGGGCAGACTTAGCCATTATATCCACCTTCCATTGGATATGAAGGCTAAGTCAGCCTAAACGCAGGCGTAAGGAAGGTAGCGATACTTTTCTTATCACTCTGCAGGTTAGCGTTCACATTGTTGATAGGAGAAATGTCGGTTAGCGACATTTCTCACGTTCTTTTGGCGAGGAACGCCCACTTTGCATCTCCTTAGAGATGCAAACCTGGGCGTTGAGGGAAGGGGCGCTACGGCAAGGATTCACGCAATAGCGTGACCTTGTTAATGGTGCAATTACATCATCGCCGCTTTTGGCACGGAGACGGACGCTAGAGCGGCAATAATTTCATCTCTGGGCCTTGATGATATGCCCCTTAATGTCACGTAACATGACTCATCACCAGATCACTGGCGATTTGCACATACAATCATTGAATTGATGATGTGAATTGTAGGTGCACTACTCACCTGTGGTGGTCGGAAGGCAAATAGGGTGTGCACAGATCGATCAGTCCATGAGGGGGGTAATTAAGTGCACAACTACCCCGTGAAGCTCACAAGGCGCTGGGGGGAGTAAGTGTGCAGCTCCGTCTCAGGCAAATTGCCATGTCTTGTTGTCCCTCCTGAGAGCATGCAGGGTGGTAGAGCGTTTGATGTTGACTGTCATCTTGTTCCCGGATTTGCCAGCGACGTGGGAGAATGCTCTTCCTCCCACTCTGGAATAGCGTGTCCGGGGTGAGTCTGCGTGGCCAAGGTTTGCTGAGCGTCATTTCCTCTTGGAGAGGTAGAAGGTGACTCTCTTGTTGATGTATATGTGTCCGATGATGAGGTTGAGTGATTTGTATGTGTGTGCGAGTGGTATTTAGTTAACTCTTATCTCGAGGTTGATCCAGTGGAGGTTTTGTATGTTCTGTCTTTTGTGTTTGTGACGTGGGGTTGTGATGACGGGTATGTCTGCGCCCTTCAGGATGTTTTTGTGCTTGTGTAGTAGTGTTTTGTTGCTTCCTGAGTTGAGGGCGTTGCCGTAGTCCAGTCTGCTGGTGATAAAGGCGTGGTTTTGGTGTTTGATGCATTTGGGGGTTATACATTTGGATGTATTGCGTAGGATCTGCAGGCAGTTCTGGCTGTTGAAGGCTATGGAGTTGATCTGGAGGGTCATGGTGACGGAAGAGTTGTGGATGATGCCGTGGTTGCGTGTGTGGTCTGTCGGTGATGGCAGGCTTACGTGGGCGGAGAGCCACCAGGTGTTGTCCTATGCGGATGTGGATGGCCTGAGGATGAGGATGTCTCTCTTCTCTGAGTTGAGCTTTAGCCAGATGTATTTCATCCAATCTGCACTTTCCAACATTCATTCCTGGGAGCAGTGTTTGTAGTGTTTTCTGATCTTTGTGAGGGAGTGGATGAGCTGTGTGTTGTCTGTGTAGGAGACGATGCTGAGCCCATGCTGTCTGACAATGAAGGTGAGCGTGTCCATGTATTTGTGGTAAATTGTGGGGCTTAGGGACGATCCTTGGGGTACTCCGCAGTTGATCTCTGTGGGTTCGTGGATGAAGGGGGGAGTCTGATCCTGTGGTTTATTACGGGGAGGAAGGAGAGGATCCAGGAGAGGGCGGTTCCTCGTATCCCGGTGTTGTGGATTCTGGTGGATGTGGTGCGTTGTGAGACGGGGTTGCAGAGAAGTGTTATAGGATGTGTTCCGCTAGTTGACCCTGGTCAAGTGGCATGCGTATGTTGTTGTTTGTGGTGAGGTGTGCAATCTTGGTGCTGTGCTTGCTGCGTACCCAGACTGAGAGGGGGCCCTGATTGATTTTTCTTCAGTGAAGGCACTCATCTGCGGGTTTATGTGTCTCTTGGTGACTTTGTCCGCAAAGGGTAGGAAGGAGATGGTCCAATAGTTCTTCAGGTCTGTCGGGTGATTCTGTAGATACGCAGATTTGTTCGACAATGAAATATGTCTTGATGTGCTTCATGAAGGTGTTCAGGGATGGTGCGCATGTGAGGTCTGCTGATGGCTCATTCATGGTCTTGGGGGCAAGTTGAGTTAATTTTTTCTTATTTGACCCCCATTTCACGCACAATTTTCACATTTGAGCCCCATTTCACCCACGTTTTTTATAGTTGACCCCCATTTCACACCCAATTGTCATATTTGTGCCCCATTTCACACCCATTTATGTAATTTGACCCACATTTCACGCCCGATTTCCATATTTGAGCCCCTTTTCACGACATTGTAGTGATGTTTTCACACAGACTGAACATTCATAATCATTGTTTCCCCCATACGCCCACATACATTTCAAGATTTGAGACCGAGTACGCCCTGTAAATCATGATTTACGTACAGTATGACACACTAATTGAGTAATTGTGTGCCACAATTTACACCTTGTAAAGTCAAGTTGTGCACAATTGACACACTATGGCATCTCTGTAATGAGGTGACATACACGCCATTGTTTGACTTTTGTGGTGATAATAGCTATTTTTGAACAATGTTAACGTTTCATTTGGGATATACTTGTGCAGGAGAGTGATTTGCAGACAATGTATAGGTGTTAAGTTTGTTTATTGTCACAAACAGTTGTGGTAATGTTCCCAAAACATGTCTTTGTTGTAGTCAGTCACAACGTGATGTGCTCAAGTGTAGTAATTGTTTATTAGCCTGTCCCTTCGGGCAATTCCTGCTGCAGTGGCTGTGGGGTGTGGTCCACCTCGGTGATCTTCCTCATCATCCTGGTCATCTTCTGGTGCTGCAGGTACTTGGATCCAGGGGGCCTTGGTGCGCACACATATGTTGTGCAATACACAACATGCTAGTATGATTTTGTTTACCATTTCAGGGCTGTACAGAAGTTTGCCACCTGTGATATCCAGGCAACGGAAACGTGACTTCAGCACGCCAAATGTGCGCTCAACGATGCCACGGGTGCGTCTATGTGCTGAATTGTACTGCCTCTGTGCCTGGGTGGTGGGGTTTTGTATGGGTGTCATCATCCATGGGCAGAGAGTATATCCTTGATCACCTGTCACAAGTAAGAGGGAGATGTGTCCATTATTCATTATGCATACTGTGTTGGCAGTGTTGACAGAGGCATTGTACATTTCTTATTTTAGCAATTCTTTGAATTGGGTTGGCCATGTGTTGCTTCTGGCTATTTAGCAGCATCAATGCTAAGTGCATTGCCTCAGTGTTGATCCTACAAACGGCCATTTTGCTGGTGTGTGCTGCAAGGTAGCATCCTACCATCTAGCGATGGCACTAATCAGCACTCCTCGCAGTCAACGCCATGTGAATGTTCTAATGACATGGGCCACGCCTGACACAGCTCACATTCCAATTTGCGTCTGGTGCTGCAGACAGACCTGTGACACCACACAACACATGCAATTGAATATCCAGAGCTTACACAAAGCAACAGACAGCAGACCCCTCGCTTGCAGGGTCCACTGAGGGCATTGACGGTTTGCACACCCCATCTACAGCATCACATGTCACAACGTTAACTTCATGGACTACATCCTCTGTCGCAAGCAGAGCCTCAAACTCACATACCACACATACTATGGGTCAATTGCACTCTGTGAATTGTTTTACAACATCTGATTGTCCATACACTTCACCACACTGATACACATGGCAGGGCACACCTTTGCACACTTCTTGTTATTTGATATGTTTTTGCAGTTGCCATTACAAATTCTACCCACATGTTGTGAGCACGGACACATCCACTTACTCATTGTGCAACCACATGACACACCATATCACAGATGGGACAATGAGACTTTTGTGTAGCTGGGTTTGAGATGAGATGCTACACACCACCATCAACAGCAGCACCAACAACACTGCAGTCAACACCATGGCGCAAGATAGTGATTTCAGGACACATTTCTCCACCTGCGCATACACATTTGCCACACTGTGCAACTCCAACATTCCACATGCATTGATACAAGCCTGGTCACTCCACAGCTCTGAGTTGACACACTGATGAGACATGGGGGAGTACTTGTGCGACATTTAGTCAACCATCATGTGTCACCAGCAACAAGGACACCAACATTATGTTCATCCTCACCAATACACCAACACACCAGACTGGGATGCCAGTGAGGTTAACTTTGATTTGCGACATGGATGTTCAGCAGCTGGTGGGTACTGTACGCAGAGGAGCCTGGAGATCTCATGCTCGTACACAATACATCAGCATGTGACACCAGGTGGTGTGCCAATGCCTTTTGCAGCCCCCCCCCTATCGGTACCTATGCAACGTATTTGAATGCTCCTTCTTGATGGGACGACATTCTTGTGGATTTTGGGCATGTGGTGTGTCCAGTTGGTACTTACCGACAAGCAATGAATTTCCATATATGCGATTCTGGAAGCGCTGGTTTATGACGCAGTGTCGGAAGATGAATGCATCGTGCACACTCCCTGGAAATTTGGCAATGACATTTGTGAACAGTCCACGGTGATCCACTATTGCCTGCACATTCATTGAATACGTGTGCTTTCTGTTGCGGTATATGTGTGCGCTGTCCGCAGGCGGCACAAATGATACATGTGTGCAGTCTATTGCACCCAACACCTGCGGGAAGCCAGCGATGGCATAGAATCCTTGCTGGATGGCAGTCTGCTCCTGCATGGTGTTGGGGAAGTGAAGGTGCTGGGGAATCAGGCTGAGTATACCATCCAAGACAGTGGGGAGGAAGCCTGAGAAGGCTGCCTGTGATACTCCACCAACTCTGGCTGTTGTTGGTTGGAATGTCCCAGAGGCCAAGAAGTGCAGCACAGCAAGCAGTTTTGTCTGCGGAGGGATGTTTGTTCTCCGCTGTGTTGGTGGCGTCAGCCTGTGGGCAATGAGGGTCAGGATATGCTGGATGGATGTCCTTTTGAGCCTGTAGTGGGCTATGACATCCTCTGGCTTTAAGTCAGCAAGGCAGACACGTCTGCGCAGTGCCCGCTGTCTTCTTTGTCGCAGCCTCAGTGGGGGATGGTCCTGGGGGGGGTTGCATTGGCGGTGGTTGTTGTTGCCTTCATGGGACTCCAATCTGCATGATGACTACCTCCATGGCTTCTGTGGCTGTTCTGAGGGAGCTCTGGCCTAGTCTCCCTTATATATGTCCACTTATCTGCAATTTAAGTCAGGTTTGTATCAGGTGTTAAAAACTGGAGCTAACGTGGGTTAGCGCGTATTTTTTTGTAGCTACGCGGTTCGGCGATAGCGTTGTTGATAGTGCGAAGCTGTGTTAGCGACATTTTTCTGTGATTTTTAGTCAGGAACACCTAGTTTGCATCTCATTAGCGGTGAATATCGCTGGCGTGCAAGGCGATAAGATTTCTGGGTACTGTCGCGGGAAACTAGCGCTAATAGGGGTTAGCGACGCATTGTTGATAGGGCGTTGGGATTATCGCCGCTTTATCGCCTAAAAGTGACGCTAACGCGGCGATAAAGCCCTTGATAATATGCCCCTTAGTTGGAATGTGATGCCTCCAATAATAGAGTCACATGTTAATCTTACGTCTGTCTCTCACACTAACTTTGAGCTCTCATGGAGAAATGTGGGCCCCAGTTCAGCACTTACCTGAACATTCTTACCCGGCCTTTTGCACTGTCACTGTTGCTTGTGTGCGCATGTGTATGTGTATTTTCTGTTTTGATCAGGCCCTCCATTGGTCTCTGTCGACTTACAAATGCATCTTCATTGATGCCTTGCTCTGCTGTTGACCCAATGGGGTGCACATTACATAACAACTTCCTCATCTTTTCAAATCAATCCCTCTGATACCCCTTTCAGGAATAATCTCTGATGCACTAGACATTCAATATTAAGGCTGGGCGTAGTTCGCGAAGTAGTGCTCCGCGAAGCTACGCAAAGTGCAGTTCGCACTACGCGAGCTTCGCGTAGCACTACGCGAACTGCGTAGTGCGTGTTCGCAATGATTGCACAGTGCCGGATGCTTGTCCGCACTGTGCAATCATTAACGGCAACTTGCACAGTGAGAGCTGTCTTTTACTGCCGCTCGAGTAGATTTTTACTCGAGCGGCAGCTTTCTCAACGCGGACTGGTAGTTTCTCATCGCGGCGGTCGCGAGCATACGCGACCACTCGCAATGAGAAACCTGACCTCCCGCGTTGAGAATCTCGCCGGGAGGTTTATTTTCCACGCTCGCGATCGGCAACTTGATGTTGCTGATCGCGAGCGAGAAAAAGTCTCGCCGGGATGTCATTTTGCTTGCTCGCGGTCGCCAACTTGGCGTTGAGGACCGCGAGCAAGCAAAAAATGACTGCGGCACTACGCTACGCTACGCGGGTTTGCACTGTGCTACGTGCAATTCGCGTTGTGCGAAGTAGCGCAAACTTCGCAAACTACGCGAGCGTAGCGTAGTACTTCGCCCAGGGTTAAATATTATACCTCTACGTGTATCATGCTGTCTTAGTCACTGCTTTCTGACCTGCTACGGCACACTCAAAACACCACATTGAATAATTGGAAACTTTTACAAAAAATACTTTTAGTACCTTAGGGCATATTTTTCATTATGTTAAATAAATAAAAACAATATTTGTTGCCGCCTATATGAAAGATTTTCACCACTGATCCAGAAATGGCTCAGAACACTCAAATAGGTCATATATCCTACTGTAATCATCTCTGCACATACATCAAAATCCGATGATGCTACAGCACATCTCAACGCTAACCAACTTCACATAAATGAAAAGCTGAAGCCCGCAATTCTCTTAAGAGGTTCCACGTGACTATGTCTGCCCGACCTTTGAAAGAATCTTAAAAATAAATTATGGTAATTTAAGTGCATGTTGCACTCTAGTAAACATCTAATTCTGTGAACAGGAGTCAAAGTCAACTGCGCGCACCCAAATATTCCTTCTACATTATTTAACTTAACTTTCTCTTGCGAGACATCATGGTTTCCATTTTCTAATGTTGCCTCATAATAGAATATAAGTGTAACATTGACTTAGGTACTTTTATTTGCTTTCAAGTTTGCAACATATCGCCACCCTGAATCTTACAAGTTCCATTTACGACCTTCTTCTCCAGCTTTTTCTCTTTATTATATCTAGTTTGCCCTGTTTACATTCCAAAACGTAAAGGAAATGAAAACTGGGCAGGAGAGATTAATTTACTTTCTTGAAAGAAATTATTCAGACTTGTATTACTAGGCCTTGGCAGTTGAGCTCATGCCCACACTCATTTTTATCATTTCTATACAGCATGATGTAGTTTATGTGTCCTGACACGTGCAAAAAGAAAATTAAAACTGAAATGTTCCATGGCCTACATTTGCTAAAATGGAAAGGTTTTCTTAATTTGACACATGCCACAGTGTAAACCCAATACAGTAACAGCATGTGAGTGCATTTTCAAGGTAAGGCTGTGAAGTGCGCTATAGCCAAGGAAAATAGCTGTTAGTCATGCATGCAGTAGCCTTTCAGTGGCGCCTTCTGGGTAATTAAACCATGACTTTTCAGAATGCTCCCTGTGAAGAGTGTCAATAGCATGACATGACCTTCGGTTTTGCCAGCGTCTAGTTTGTTCTTTCTTCCTTAATTGGACAGGAATAGGAGCCCACCATGCTGTCATTACTCAGACACGTTTACAGTGGTTTTCAAAAATCTAGGAAAACCGCTGAAATCCTAGAGATATATAATAGCATTTCTTTGAACCCGAATTGCCATTTTTAGTAGACTCACGCTGGGCATTTTCCCATTTAAAAACTTTGAGAGACTCAGAGGAGCCTGAAAATACATGTAGGCTCTGCCAAATTAAACGTGGAACACTGTGATGTTAAACATACTGTACATAAGCATACGCCTACACAGTTTGGTTGCAGCCACTGCCTATGTAGGATGGGCTACTGGAAAACCACATGCATTACAATGAAATCCATGGATTTCATTAAAATTTAAAAGATGTCTTTCTATACCGTATGAGTTCCATGTGAGTTATGCACAGTGTTCACACTAATTTTAAATACATTGTTTCAATAAATGTAATAGAAGAATAAGCAGAAGAGCTAGCAGCATACCAGTCAGTCAAGATCTAGTTTAATGGTAGCCATTTTGATTAATACAGTTATCTCTACTTCTTCCTGAGGCCAAAATATCACAGAAGAATCTCAACACACACCTAATGCATTTTTCACCTTCATTATTTTTAAGGGTATTGAGAGAAACCAGGGGGCATATTAGCAAGCGATTTATCGTCGCTTTAGCGGCACTTTTTGCCGCTAAAGCGGCGATAAATCTATCAGCCCTATTAGCAAGCTGTCGCTAACAGCAGTTAGCGACAACTTTCTGACGAAAGCGATCGGTTTGGGTGCCGCTTTGCATGTCAGCGATGTTTATCGCTAATGACATGCAAAGTAGGCGTTCCCGACCAACATACCCTGTAAACAGACGCTAACAGGCCTATCACCTATTAGCAAGGAGTCCCTGACCCGGTTAGCGACGTGAAAAGTCGTGCAAACCGGGGCCATCGCCATGTTTTTATCACCTGCTATTTTCCTGACTTAGCCATACATTACATGGGGGTGGATTATGCTGATACGACCACAGGGTTGTATCAGCAAGGTTTTCCACCTCCCCATGCAACATCGCTGGTTTTGTCGCGATGTTGGCCCTTCCCTCCCGCTATCGCTGGAATATTTATCGCCATAGCGCTAAATGTCCCTAATACAGCGTTAGAGTGGCGATATATTCCAGCGATAGCCGGCGATAAAATAAATCACGCTAAGCAGGGTTAGCGATGATTATCGCCTCTTCTTGCTAATATGCCCCCAGATTGTTACATACCAACGGAATGCAATAAGCTTATAATCAACATTTTTAGTTTGCAAAATAATTTTGTTATGCAATTGTAAATGGTTATGTTATAACACTGGAATGTATCTCAAGGAGTGATAAGGATTTCCATCATATACAATGAGAATAAACACAACAGATGTCTATAATTTAACTCAGATCCCTGATTTGGAAAATATCCTCTTGGTGGTAGCAATCAAACTTCAGTTATACATAGAATATGCACCTTTGTACCGCTCCCCTATTCTGAGTAAAATGGAGTAACATGGATGAGCTGTGCAGCGATGAAGAGAGGAGATATGTAAAACATGACCCTGTTACTAATATGGGGCTACCCAGCACCCTCTCATTCTTCCCTAGTGCTCCTCCACCACAGTAGATCAAGGAGGAAGCTCACACTTGATTTCAGATCCGGGCTAAGCTACAAATGTATCTGTCCAAATGCTTCTGGAAGCCTAATCCTATATAAAGAGAAAAATGCAGAATGAACCATAAAATGCCCCAAATTCCTTGACTGGTGACCGAGCCACGCTATCTCTAGGTGGATGGCCTTTTCTGATATTTTGAGTAATGGCATGTGAAATTGTTTAACATATTCCATGAGAAGTGGGTGTACTTTTTGCAAGAACTACAGGTATTAAGCAATCCGCACAAGGCTTCTTTATGAAGTTTTTTTAATTGTGTTTATTTAGCAATGCTTTCCATTATGAGATTAAAATTTACACATTCCATCTGCTTGTATAACGCAAAAAGATGGAGTGTCATAAATAGCATTTTGCAACAAGAGAAAATAATACATTCATCCATCTGTTTCCTCTAATTCATGTTTAGAATGTTGAAAGCACTAAACAGTGAACATGTGTAACATTATGGCACTAACCTGTTCTTTCGTTTTGTTCTGTAGGTTGTACAATCCTGTAGGAGCGAGATGTGGTCCCAGAAGAAAATTCGCTATGCCACCCAACCACTGACTCCACCCACTTACACGTCAAGAACCAAACAATACCAGTACTCAAGGGAAAGGGGAAGTGGATGAAAAAAAAAGGGAAAGCAGAGTTACCCACTAATCTGGACCTTCTGGAAATAGTACCTCTTCACTGGTCACTATGGCTCAGAATAAAAACAAAATAAAGGGAAATGATAAGTAACGGCATTTTGATGCAAGGTAATAACAACCCTATTGTCTATTTTGTATTTTGCTTACCACAAACTTCCCTCTTTCCCATTTTTGAATTTCTGACTTTTGAGGTATAGATAAATGCAAGCCTATATAGTACCCCAAAAGAAACTATTTCTTAATAATTCTGATAAACTTTTAATTTTAAGAATTCTTTATATACCCATTAAGTCCTCATAGGGAGGGCCAATATCATATAGTTCTATCCAAGAATTACCATATCATTCTCGTATATCATCTTTATATTAATCGCAAGATAAAAGTTTGTTTAAGTGCTCCAGAATGTCAGACACAAACTCTTAAGACCACAGTTCTGAGTACAAAAATGAGCACTGTGATAAATCATTGACATAAGTCTCTTTACCGTGTTTATAGGAACTTCAGAAACTCCAGAAGAAAAGAGTCGTAATCACTGGCATAAATATGGTAAGTATTTCTCCACTACAAACGTAATGCATGCACCTTACTAAATTGTAGCAACAGTCACTCTGTTGATAAATTGTGTTTGCTTTCCTTTTTTAGGTCCCCAAGTTGCTTCTATAGAGCAGTAAAGTGGCTAAAAAGGAAAGTGCAAACTCCAGGGCTCCCCGAGACGCGGGAGACAAGGCTGAAAGTCAAAGACTACGAAACAGGTAACCCATGACCTGAACAGGCTGACAGCTGGACAAAGAACTCAGCAGACAAACAATTCAGCAGATGACAAAATATCTGGTAAGTATTGCAGGGTAGGTAAAAGAATAGCAGGTGAATTGGCGGCCTCCAGGCAAAGGGCCTGATTACGAGTCTGACGGTCATCTGACCACCAGACTTGTGGTGGCGCAGGAGTGGTGGTCCACCAAATTGCCGATTACGATTTACCAAGTCGTATCAGCGGTGGACCGCCTGCTGCACCAGGGAACGACTGTTCCCTGGCGGTGGTGCAGGAGCGCCATAACACAATATGCTGAGGAGGGACTGGCACAGTCCCGCTCAGCATATTTTGAGTTCTTGCACTGCCAGCCTTTTTATGTTGGAGCCCTGCCTTGCAAAAAGCTGGTGGTGCAAGAACAAAGGGGGCCCTACAGGGCCACCATGATCCCCATGCCACGTGGATACATTCAGGGGGGCCCAATATGTGCCCCCCTGTCTGTATTCCGCCCAGTTCTAGCATGGCATGGACGTCACCATCCATGCCGTGCTGGAACTTTTTGGCCGTTCCCATTGCGGTGCCTGTTTTCAAGGCACTGCCATGGGAAAGGCCAAAGAACCACTGATCATCTTACTAGTTGCACATTTGCAACTCGTAATACGGTCGGCGATGCTTGCGAGGCTTCGGAGTCTTAAGATTGCACCACCTACAAGAACGCCATGACGGAACACCACCAACGCATCAGATCCACCAAAAGGACCTTCATCCAGAAAAAGATCCTCGCCAACTCCAGCAACTCGAAGGAACTTTTCAGCATCATCCAGGAATTCACCAAGCCCCCCAGTGAAACCACGGACATCACCCCTTCCCAGGAGCTCTGCAACAAGCTCGAATCCTACTTCCATCTGAAAATCAAGGGCCTCTACGACAATTTCAACGACAAGATGCCTGACCCCGATACCACATCCTCCTCCAGCAACGCCAGCCAGCCCACCATTTCCTCCTGGACCCCAGTCACCACCGAAGACACCACCTCAACCATGAAAGGCATCCACTCAGGAGCCCCCACGGATCCCTGCCCAACGCACATCTTCAACAGAGCTGCCAACGCCATCGCTCCAGAACTAAGACGCATAATCAATGCCACCTTCAAGACCGGCATCTATCCCGATGACTGGAAATGCGCAGAAGTCAGACCTCTGCTCAAGAAGCCCTCAGCAGATCCCACGGACTTCAAGAACTACCGACCCATCTCCCTCCTCCCGTTCGTGGCCAAAGTCACTGAGAAGACCGTCAATGCCCAGCTGACAAGTTTGATAGAAGAAAACTCCATCCTCGACCCCTCCCAATCCGTATTCCGCAGCAACCACAGCACCGAGACCACTCTACTCGCCGCCACAGGCAACATCCGCACCCTCCTCGACCAAGGCCACACCATGTCCCTGATCCTACTCGACCTCTCTGCAGCTTTCGACATCGTCTCCCACCGCACACTCACCGCCAGACTCCGCGATGCCGGAATTCAGGGGACCGCCCTCAACTGGACCCGCTCCTTCCCCACCGGCAGAACACAAAGAATCAGACTGCCACCCTTCCTCTCCGAACCAACGGAAATCAACTGCGGAGTACCCCAAGGATCGTCGCTCAGCCCCACGCTCTTCAACATCTACATTTCCCCCCTTGCTGCCATCATCAGACAGCATGGACTCAGCATAGTATCCTACCCCGACGACACCTAGCTCATCCTTTCCCTCACCAAGGACCCCATCACCACCAGACTCAACTTCCAGGAAGGAATGAAGGACGTCGCATCCTGGATGAGCAACAGCTGCCTGAAGCTCAACTCGGAGAAAACAGAGGTTCTCGTGCTCGGACCCTCCCCCTCTGCATGGGACAACACCTAGTGGCCCACCGCCCTCGGCAGCCCTCCCACCCCCACGGACCATGCCCGTAACCTAGGCATCTTACTCGACTCCTCCCTCTCCATGACCCGACAGATCAACGCCATCGCCTCCAGCTGCTTCAACACCCTCCGCATCCTCCGAAAGACCTTCAAATGGATCCCCCCGAATCAAGGAAGACAGTCACCCACGCACTCATACCAGCAGACTGGACTACGGAAACACCCTCTATGCCGGGATCAACAAGTCTCTGCTCTGCAAACTCCAGACCGTACAGAACACCGCCGCCAGACTCATCCTCAGCATCCCTCGACACGAGCGCATCACCCAACACCTGTGGAACCTCCACTGGCTCCCCATAAAAAAGAGAATCACCTTCAAGATACTCACCCACACCTACAAATGCCTTCACAACACCGGACCCCAATACCTCAATTAGAGAATCTCCTTCCACGCACCCAAGCGAAACCTCCGATCCGCCGACCTCGCCGAAATCTCGCGGATTTGCAGAGTCAGAACAGGGGGAAGAGCCTTCTCCTGTATTGTGGTCAAGACCTGGAACGAGCACCAGATCGACATCAGACTCGCCCCCTCCCTGAACATCTTCAGGAAGATGCTCAAGACCTGGCTCTTTGACTGAACGGAGCTGCTTACCCACCCCAGCGCCTTGAGACCCTCACGGGTGAGTAGTGCGCTTACAATTCCCCTGATTGTTTGATTGATTGAGGCAGCAATGCTCCGTCGTGCCAAAGTCGTAATCAGGCCCAAAGTTTTTATCTAAACATGTTCGAACGCCGAGACCGCGAGTTCTGTGGTCTTCCAAGGTGGGCGTGGCTACCCAACGCATAGGAAGTATCCTACCGCATTAGCACAGAAACAACAAACTAAGAGGGAGCAGGAAGCTACGGTCTACTGCTATTTATAGTCCTGTAGCATTTAGTGCTATTTTCTGAGCGCAAAAAGCATCATCAGGCCCATTTTGAATGTGAGAGTGCATTTTACACTAGGTAAATAGCGCTAAATGATGGATTATACTTCTCACACAATTACACATACTTATGAGAAATGTTGTAAGACTTAGGAGTAATTATGCTAGAAAGAATTATTGCAGTTACGTCCACCACTACTCAAAAGCAGATCATCTAACATTTTCTATTGTTATGTAATCATAATCTTGCATAGGGCTCTGTTAATATGCTACCTTTATTTCATGTGTTTTCCTGTTTTTCTTATGCTCATGCTGCCTGCAAAGCTTCGCAGTTGACATACTTGACTTACAGGTACAGCAAAACCCAATGCATGTCATCAGACCTGCAAACAATAGCAATGTTCTCCGTGTGATTTACAGAAAAAAGATTAATTGGATGGTAGATTTGATAGGGGCAAAAACATCCCACAGGATCACTGAAACTGAATGCATGTCATGTTGTCACAGCTGCTGCAAAAACACAGATGCAGCCAGGCCCCAGAAGAGCGCTCTCTAGCAGGACGTAGTCTAGTCTTTCTTGCTGCATCCTATGCACCAGGCGGCCACACCCACCTCGGAAGACCACAGAACTCGCGGTCTTGGCGTTTGGACACGGTTAAATAAAAACTTTGGGCCTGATTACGACTTTTTATTCTTAATTACTCAAGCTAGTGTAATCGCGGAATTTCTGTAATTTCACATCACAAGAGTAATGCGTAATTACTGAAATTTCTCCGATGTAATTAAACTTTTGACAAGCCTACTTTGAGTGACCCATTAGCCTTATTAAGCTTAATGGGGTTCTGTTGGAATGACGGTAGGCAACACTTATCTGGTCAGAGACCAAAGAGTCAGCAATTATTACCAGTGATGGAAACTCAAGAGTTATACATAGAAACAATAATGAACCTAATCTATCTTTAGTTTTAGAACAATGGAGCAAAATATGGTTTACCAATGCTCCTGTATCATTATATCTAACAAACGTATAAGTTTGATGTAAATGCTTATTGACGTCCTATAGACTTCACAAAGCAAAGTTATTTGAGGGTCCGGCATGCTGGCATTGCAAAGCCAATATAAGTTTTGCAAAACATTTATTAAATGAATGTCTTATAATATTTCATTGTTGGATTAAGGACGCTATTGCAAAAATCCTTAAGATTTCCAAACCTGCAATTAATTGATTTTCATATTTTGTCTGCTATTAAAAACACCAATTCTAAATGGAAATGTGCAAAAGGTTTTATCAATACTTAACTTGGCGATCATGGATTATCTCTACTAGGAAATGCTCTAATGTATCTTTCATGGATACGTTTAAACTACACCAAAGTACTCGTTATAATTTCATGTTACTCTTTTGACTCAAAATTATGGAAAATTACGCAATTACACCTGTTCATGCGATTATAAGTAATTTGGCACCAACATCCTACTGCAGGAGCACAGGGGCAATGAATTTAGCAAATGCAAGCCTCAGCTTCTGTTCGTGTTCTATTGCATTTCCCACTATTTTCTTAGCACAAAATGCAACCTTGAGGGGCGTGGTTTCGGCGCCGCGCAAGATGGCAGCGTGATACCGGAGCTCCGCAGCAGAACTCCGGCGGCAACATTTTCATGACGGATTGAGCCCTCATCTCCGTCCTAGCTCCAGGTCTGTGCCTTCCTGAGACTGTGCGCCGCATTTCTGAGCTCGGAAATGTGACTGTTATCTCTTTTCTCAGCGCTTTCCCTGCCGCGACCGTTCCCCTCAGAACGGCCGCCATTTTACGATTGCACCTTTGCGCTCGCCTCCGAAGTGCTCAGAAATGCTTTCCTCAAATATGTTTCTGCAATAACTGCCTCCTGCCTGCCAGTTTTTCTTTATCATGCCTCTGACTCTTTCTCTTTGGTCCCTTGCTTATTGTGGAGACTTGGAAATCTTCTGAATCTCATGGAAGTCGTCTGGTGACCGTCCCATTCCTCATTTATTTTTATTTTTATTTTCCTTTGCCTTTTTTCTCATCTTGCTCATTACCTCTGCTGGTTTTATTGATATGGAGTGCTAGCATTACTATTGCCTTTTTTCATTGTACTTGGATTTATCACCTTCTTCGCTCACTGGACCCATTTTTTTGAAGTTTGGACGTCAAATGCTTCTATTGATTAACCTATTACATCACCATAGTGCGTAATTCATTCAATTCGTGCCAGCTTTCTAGTGAGGTTGTCGTTACTTGCTCAGTCACACTCTAACTCTCCATTGAGTATTTGGTTCCCTCCCTTATTGTTCCTTCACTTACCTCTGAGTAGTTTGGCCTCTAAGTGGTGGTTCGTCTGACTTTTTCACTGACCCTCCATGGGCAGACTGAAAAATCTTAAACTCAGCTCCTCCTCTCACCCGTTGAAGTCTGCTGCACCCTCGGATTTTGACTCCGCCCTCAACGATATGGAGGAGTCTTCTTCTCACAAACTTGACCCACCGACTGGTGCCATACCAAAGACGCATCTTGCCAGTAAACTTCCTGCGGCCTCCACTAAACGACCGAAAAAAGACCCTCCATCTCCAGTAAGGACGTCCTCACCTGCCATGGATATCATTCTTGAGGAAATTCGTGCTCTGAAACCCTTCATTGAGGACACTAAAAAAACTTTACAACATTTAGATGAACAATGGTCTTCGTTGGAGTCCCGTGTGTCTTTGGTGGAACAAAAGACTGACTCCCTTCAGTTCTCTTCCTCTCGTTTCGCCGCTCTGGAGTCTGAAATTTCTCTACTATAAAAACACACCGAAGATTTGGAAAATCGGAATCGCAGGAACAACCTCCGCATCTACAGTCTTCCGGAAAACATTGAAGGCTCAAACCCCACAACTTTCTTTCAGACCTTTGTGCCAAAACTTTTGGAAATGTCTTCTGTATCTTCCCTTAACATTCAAAGAGCTCATAGACTGGGTCCCAAGATCTCAACTAAGCCTCGTGGAGTCATTATATTTTTCTTACAATACACTGATCTTATGCAAGTCCTATCTGCAGTTAAATCCAAAAAGCTAATTTTTTGGGAGGGTCACCAACTTTATTTTTCCCAAGATGTTGCTAACGTTACAGCGGATCGTCGCAAACAATTTCTCGATCTTCGTCCACAATTGCGCTCCTTAAATGCTCGATTTGGATTACTCCATCCCTGCATTTTCAAAGTCACCTATAACGACAGGACCACGTCTTATGAAGATCCGAAGCTTCTGCAAGACTTTCTTCGTCAACAAGGAGCTGTGACCATGGACACTTCACGATCTACCTGATTAATTGTGTTGTTCCATTCAATTGTATTTGGTCTGTGTTGCTCCCTATAACTGTTATCTTTGAGTTTTTCATTCCCTCTTATGCTGTACTGGTTTCTTCTTTTTCACTTGTTTTCCCATTTCGTCTTCTCTTACAGGTGCATTTTCTTCTCATCGTTTATCCGGCATCATCTCCTGGCGTCGCCAGCCCCCACCTCTCGTTCTGTGTTGTAGGTATGTGTCTCAGTCGTCCTTTGTTGGATATTCTTTGTTCTCAAGTATTCTTGTATGACTTGTACTGTCTTCTTGTTCTTGGTTCTCTTCTTATATTCTTCTGGTTCCTCTGTCTCTTTACTCAATTTCTCCCTTCCCTCTCTTCTCTTCTCCTTGCTCTATTTTCCTTCTTTTTTCTCATATTTCTGATTAATTATAGTACTGTTCAAATTGATTATGACACTGTTTGCTTAATGTTAGTTTATATTTCCTTTTTTGGTTACATTCAGAGTTACAACTTGGAATGTTAAAGGATTAAATAATCCTATTAAGCGACAACGGGTGTTAACTCATTTAGCTAAGTTACGAACCGACGTTGCTCTTCTTCAAGAATCGCATTTGTCTGATATTGAAGCTGCTAAACTCAAAAAATGTTGGGTGGGTAATGTTTTTCCTCTCCAGCCTTAGGAAAGAAAAATGGTGTTTTGATTCTTTGCCATAAAAAGTTTCATGTTACTGTTGTTCATCACAAACTTGATTCTGAAGGTCGCTGGATTATTGTTAGATTACTTATAGATAAAATACTGTTAGTTATCTTTAATGTATACGGCCCAGTTTCTATTGATAAATCATTTTGTACATCGATCTCTGATAAATTGCTTACATTTGCTGATGATTATATCATCTTTGGTGGTGACTGCAATCAAACCTTCAATCCCATATTGACAGACATTCTCCTGTTAAATTTGTTAACACTAAAATGCACTCCCAATGTACCTCCTCCATTCGACGTAAATCTTTGGTTGACATCTGGAGATTATGTCACCCAGATTTACGTGAATATAGTTATTACTCACCTGCTCATCACTCACAGTCCCGTTTTGACTATCTCTTTTTAAGCAAGTCCTTAGCTCAACATGTTACCCAGTCCGAGATAGGTTCTATTTTAATATCCGATCACGCCCCGGTTTTTGTTGATTTTGATTTGCTACCCTTTGTCCCAGGTGCTGGTAGATGGCGTTTTAATAACTCTTTACTTACAGACCCTGATTTCTCTAGCCGATTCAGTTCTTTTGCCTCCGAATTTTTTGTCATTAACACTACACCTGACTCTTCCCCCGCCATGATTTGGGATTCTTTTAAAGCTGCCGCGAGAGGCTTCATAATCAATTTTGTTTCTCAAAAGAAAAAAGAATCTGAGAAACGAACCTCTCAATTACTCACTACAATTAAAAAACTAGAGTACGCCTATTATCAATCAAAAACTGACTCTTCTTTAAAAAATCTCATCGAGGCCAAACTCACTTTTAACCGACTTTCCACAGAATCTGCTTCCTCGTTTCTTTTGAAAAGTAGCGCTCGCTATTATTGGGGTCAAAATAAGATGGGGAAGTTATTAGCTAATTACTTAAAATTACGACGTGACAGAACTAGAAAAGAATCTTTGCAAAATCCTTCTGGTACTCCACTTTTTAAAGACGAAGATATTTTGAATGAATTTGTCTCCTTTTATAAACATTTATATTCTCCTGAATCTCAACCAACCTCGTCTGATCTCTCTTCATACTTTCAATCTATTCCTTCTCCTCCTTCCACCGACATTGACTTTGATTCCCTGGCTATTGATATCACCTTAGCCGAACTTACTCATGCTATTTCCAAACTTCGTCGCGGTAAAGCCCCTGGACCCGACGGGTTTAGGGTTGAATTTTATGACCATTTTTCTAAACTCCTCCTCCCACACCTTCTTTTTCTATATAATTCTTTCATCTAGCATGGTTCTTCACAAGGCACTTTTCAAGAAGCTATGATATGCTTAATTCCAAAAGATAACTAAGATCACTCCCTGTGCAAAAATTACCGCCCCATCTCTTTAGTAAATACAGACTACAAGATTTTTGCAAAACTTCTAGCTTTACGGATTGATCCCATTTTGCCTGATCTTATTGGTCCAGAGCAATCTGGTTTTGTTAAAGGACATCTATCCTCTGACAACTCCAGAGTCTTCTTTAATGTTCTTAGCAAGGCCTCTTCTCTAGATCATCCCCTTGCTGCTATAGCCTTAGACGCCGAAAAGGCTTTTGATAGGCTTGGATGGGATTTTATGTTTCAGGCCTTGAAATGGGTTGGCTTTCCTCCTAAATTGATCTCCTTGATTTCCTTCTTGTATTCTGACCCTAAGGCCTCTATTTTTGTTAATGGTAAAATTTCCTCTTACTTCTCTCTTTATAGGGGGGTACGACAGGGCTGCCCCCTGTCCCCCCTTTTGTTCATAATGGCATTGGAACCCTTTTTAACTAAAATTAGACAGGATGCTCAGATTACTGGATTTCAGCTCGGTCCTCACCAAGTTAAGTTGTCCGTATATGCGGATGATATCCTTTTGTATTGTTCTAACCCGGATACTTCTCTCCCTCCCTTTTTACATCAGGTTGACCTCTTTTCCCACGTATCTGGCTATCGCCTTAACCGGGATAAATGTGAAGTCTTGCCCCTTAATGTTTTGTGCCTTAAGCATTCTTTTCTTCATTCGGGCTTTACCTGGCAACCCTCTAAGATAAAGTACTTAGGTTTATGGTTTTCATCGAATATACCCGAAACCTTAAAATTGAATTTTAATCATATTACTAAAAAGTTAAGTGACTCCATTACCAGATGGCACCCTCTTTTCCTTTCTTGGTGGGGTCGATTAGACTCTATTAAGATGATGCTTACTCCTTTAATTCTTTATTCCCTTTCTATGATTCCTGTGCATATTCCTGACTATTATTTCAAGAAACTGGACTCGCTTTTAATTAAATTTCTTTGGAATAACAAACGCACTCGTATAGCTTTGTCCACACTAAAAAAAGATAAATTCCATGGAGGTCTCAAGTTCCCTGATTTCAAATCTTATCACTATGCTTTTTCCCCTAAGCAAGCTTCTCACTGGATTTACCCTAATCCCCTCACTTATCCTCCAGTATGGCTATCTATAGAAAAATGTCTTATCTCCCCTTTCGACTTTCAGGAACTCCTCGCTTTTACCCATTCTACTTCTTCTTTGCGCCCTTCTGTTATTGCTCATACTGGTAAACTTTTATCACCTCTTTTGCCCTCTTTCTACCATTCCACGACTTCGTTGTCTAAACAACCCATCTGGCATAATAAATCTTTGAGAATCAAGAATCGCCCCATTTATTGGAAATCTTGGCGCTCTAGGGGTTTGATCTGGATTTCTCAGCTGGTGAACAATCTAGCTCCTTTATCCTTTCCCGATCTTCAATCTCGATTCTCCCTTCAGAATACCTTCAAAACTCAATATAATCTTCTAATTCCCTCTCTCAATCAATACCTTCTTAATCTTCCACACCTCTCTAATCCTCCCCTCACTTGCTCTACAATGTTTCCCTTATTAGACACCTCTCCCTCAGCGTCTTCTATCTATAGACGTTTGCTGTCCAATTCTGCGAGGCAGAAATCTAAGACCGAGTTGGCTTGGGAGAAGGATTTATTACAGTGTTGGCCGACCTCCATCTGGGACAAATTATGGCTTAAGATCCACAAAACCTCCTGCGCTGCCAATACCACCCAAACCCTTTATTTTGTTTATCAACGTCTGCTATATACCCCTGCGACATTAGCTTCTTTTTCATCCACTACCCCTTCCTCATGCTGGTCCTGTCACGCCCCTTTTGCTGATTTAAATCACATGCTTTTTTAATGCCCTCCTATCTCTCAATTCTGGCGATCCGTTTGGTCCCAAATTAACAAGATTTTTAAAGTTAATCTTCCCTTTTCCATATCCACTATTTTTCTGGGTTCACTTTCTCCCCTATGGCCTCAGTCACCATCCAATTTTCGATTGTTGGATTTATTTTTAGCTCTTGCCCTCCATTTAATAACTTCCAATTGGAAACATGCTGATAACGTAACGGTCAAGGCTTGGTGGAATGCTGTTTGTTTCCATCATAGACCTGACACTAACTATGTTAACCCCATTTCTCTTGCCGTTAAGAGAGATCTGTTATGGCTTCCTCTTACTACATTTTTATCTTGGTCTGCCGCTCTGCGCTCTAACACTATACCTATTGCTAACCCTTCAGATGATGTCCAGAAACCGCCTTGATTATACTCCGTTGTCCTTCTGCTTAGTTTTTGATGGTTTAATTAAATTGTAGAGTTTATCTACTGACTGTTTTATTCTGCATACAGTGTTTTAATTTCATATTTCACTGTTCTCTATTGCAATGTAATAATGTATTCTTTCCCCTCCCCCTTTTCCTCCTTTCTCTCCCTTATAACTATTGTACCCTTCTTATATTCCTGTACATTTTTGCATCAATTGTACTTCATACTGTTCATTATTATGCTGTTCCTCTCTTTAATTTTCAATAAATTCAAACTTAAAAAAAAAATGCAACCTTGAGTTCATTTTGGATGCAAGGGCACATTTTGCCCTAGGAAAATAGTGTGAATGTTTAATTATGGTACCGCAAATTAAGCGAGTACGCCCACCTAGTTTAAACCTGCTAATTCTTAGACAACTATTTTGGAATCCGCTAGATATTACAAATACATAGACGTAAGGCACTTCTTACAGGCATATATTTTAGTGGATCACTGTTTTATTTTTTATGTTATATCAATAACCTTAACAATAATTGTCTTTAGATATGACTCATTATCATGGGGTAAGGCAGGAGTAAGTATGTTTGACAGTGGTAAGGTGAAGGAAAAAGGATTCTCTACAAGGAAAAGATGTTTCAGGTGGAGTAAAACTAGGGTTTAGAGAAAGTAGTAATATACACTCCAGCACCAGGCATAATATTGGGTATCACAAGGAGGGTTACGTTTTGGTAAGTTGGGGGCTTATACCTGGAAATTTATGAATGTCACAGATTTCCAAGAGTAAGCCTTTGCTGCAAGAAATTTGTGATTTTCCAAAATGAGTGTAAATGAGTCGAAAGTAGCCTGAACCTACAGAGATAGATTTTATGTGAATGACTTCTGAGATCAAGTGGGATGTGATTTATAAAATATCTTTTAAGGGTATAAAGCTAGAGCATGGATATAGGAAGCTTTCACACTGTTGTATGTTCATTGCATTTTCATACTTCTTTGTATGCTACAGGGATCCCAAATACATTAAATAGCACATAACATTGAATTTCTTTCATTAAAATTGTGATACTTGGCAAATCGACATTGACATATAAATATTTTGAAGATTTATAACCACTATTCCCACTCCAGCAATTTATACATTTTCCATGACTTCCACCCCTACCACATCAGACTAAGTGAACAGCAGCCAATAGGACATAATCTTTTTTTGGTTTAATGGTGTCAAGGAGAACTCAGGATAGTGATATATGAATACGGGACAGACTTTTGAAATAGCTTTGCAGCCAAAGAAGGCCCCAGACCAAGTTTTTCTACACTCATAATTTTGTTGAATCTTTTTGTGACTCGTTAGGAAGATGTAGCTGATATGGTTTGACGGATGGAACTTGAAAAAAAGTATAAACAGAGTGACAATTCACTAGAGTATGCAAGACAAGGGTTTAGTGCATTTTTAATATAGGACTAACTAGCTCCATGAATCAAACAGTTCAGGTCATTTTTAAATAACAATTTGTGTAAAGATAATTTCATATGTTCATGCTTTCCAGGTGTTCTGCACATAACCTGGATTTAGCTGTTTACATGATTTAATATTTGCAAAACATCTGGATCTGTTTGACCAAAACTGGCATCTAAGCAAAATAATCTAGGGAAATCCAATTGCACCCTTGTTGATTTACACTTGTTGCTTGTGTAAAATGTTATTTGTATCAGTAGAAACATAGCAAAAACTGATTTAGCATTATTTGTGCTCTGTTTATGTAATACAAAGTGGAGAACATTTCCTACATTTCAAATTTAAAAGAAGTGACTGATTTGAGGTACAATCTGTTTGTCCCGTTTTTAGTTCAAGCCTACCAGATTGTGCTGTTGGCTAGCTGCAAAGCACCTATTGTGAGCTTGCCAAGAATTTACAGGGGCTTATAGCTTGCCTATAGCTTACCCTTATAATTGGCTTTATTATCATTCCCATTTGTTTGCTTACTATTTGATGGCTTTTCTTTCCACAGCTTTGTCGTGTGTTTGTTCCTCTCCTTGAGCATAGCCTCTTTACCATCTCTCTGATTGGTTGGTTTCTATCCTACAACTGCTCACAATTAGGTGACTATTTTTTCGTTTACTAAGCACTCTATGAGAGTGCAAGTGTTTTTGAGCTGCCTCCCTACTATGGGCCATATTCTCAAGGAAGTGGCGGAGAGAGGCGTTATCCTTCTTGGCTTAACGCCACTCTCCGCCACATCGGAAACACGAGGCTGCACCCTATTCTCAAGGATATGGTGCAGCCTCGCGTTTCCCCCTGCGATGGCGCCAAGTTTCACAACTTAGCGCCAACGCCCACCGCAACACCCACTGCACGCCCCTTCACCCTAAAAACAGCGTGAATGGGGCCCTATTCACAAGGCAGTGTTAAGCCGCATTAAGCCCCGTGCCTTGTGAATAGGGCTAAGCCCCTATCGCCACCACAACGTCACTGAAAGTGACGTTGTGGTGGCGATGGGGGCTTGAGAATATGCCCCTATGTTTCTTTTACCCCTGTGCTTCTTGTTGCTCTCTTGCACATGTTCTCCTCCTTTCACTCGACAGTCCATGTTGCTCTCTTCTTTGTGTGCTTCTCCCCTCACCCTGTTGTTTTCTCTCCCTCCTGTTCTTTAGCCCCTTCCCTTCATGTTGTTCTTTTAACCATGTGATCCTTTCCCACTCCCCCACCCACCTTTAGTTTTATTCAATTTCCCCCCTCCTGTGTATTCCCTGTTGACCCCCCACCCACTTATCCATGGTGTGTTAAGCCCCACACAGACCTATTACTTTTTTAAAAACGTGTTAACAAGGTTAGCAGTTGATATTTACTGCAAGGCCACTCTGCAGTGCATTAAGTGCTCCCGCACTAAAGTAATAATTTTTTTTAACTTACCTAACCACGTAGCGTCCATCATTTTCAGTCAGTAAAAACAATTCTAAGAAAATAGTGCTGGCATTGTGGCAGGGACATGCGCATGCATGGTGACATAGGTGTGTTTTCATCATTACCCACGTGTGCGCCAGCACCAGGCCTTCAACCACTTCATAATATTTTTTATTTATTTTTTTCGATGTGGCACAGTAAAGTTGCTTTACCTGTGTTGCTTACGGATTATGTTTTCACTGTTAAAATCACTGGGGCATACATTTTTCCTCGTTTAGGAAACTTTCAGTGAGATGGGAAACATCTGTTTACTCCAGCATGAAAGTGTTTTACATGCAGGAGCAAAGCTTCTGCTGCATGCTACTGTCCTTGAAGCCCAATCTACTAGCAGAAATGCAGATTGTTCTTACTTAATGGATAACACTGTAGGCCTTAATTATTGTGGCAAACAACTTTAAATTGGCAGATGTCCCTTGTCTCATACTCATAATTTCCCTTCCTAATTTAGAGCTGTGGAAATTACTGGGTTTTCAGTAGCAGAGCCACTGCTGGCTCCACCATTGAAAGCTCTTAGTCACCTATGAAAGGGCTTCCAACTTTAGGATGTTGGAAGTCCAGCTCTTTTTAGGGTTTGACTTACCATTCTGATTTTCCTGCCTGGGTCTCCTGTGCCAGGCATGGTGGCTCCAGGCAGGAAAAAACAGAAATTACTATTGTGCCTTGGGAGAAAGCTTCCAGTGTGTCAGTGCCATTGTAATTTTACTTCTGTGAAACAAAACCAATTATGAGCATGCTGCTATAGCACCACACTCACCATCACATTTCATTGAATGTGCTCCTGAGTATTGGTTGAAACGTTTTCAGTGATAATTCCATGCCAACAAGGCAGAGACCTTTAAATATGGCAGGCAACCCTACACTGGGCTGGCAGAGGTGAAACTTCTGCCACACTGTTGTCTTGGTGGCCTGCCACCCAAAGAACAGATTATGCAGGAGGTGAGTAGGTTAAAGTGAATGCCATCTGCATGTCACAGATCTAAAATAATAATATCTGCTTCTTGGATGAGAAGAATTCAAATTTGACATTAAGCAAGAATACACTCTGTAATTATGAGAAAGAAGAGACATTTGACAAAGCTAGAAAAGTGTAAGAGCAAACACTGTTTCTTGAGCTTCTTCATCTGGGCTGTAGGGAAAATGCCAATACTAATCATATCAGCTGTATAGTAGGATTGAGAAGGGATAATTGTTTCTTAAATCATACATCAACTAACAGAAAGTCCAGAATTTTTACATAAAATAAAAAATGTTAATATGTCCACATAAACATTGTTTTTAAAAGAACTTTCAATAACAGTTTCTATCCATAGATTAACCCTTTTGGTGTGGGTGCTGGCTGATGGCTGACACCAGCACACTCTCCCCAGTGCATCTGTCGGCCATTGACAGACACTGGGGAGGGCTTTAAAGGAACCTCTGATGCCTGCACTAGAGGTTTTCTTTAATATTGTTCAAGGGTGGGGCCAAAGTGGGATCTTTTCCCCTTCAGCTCTTGTCCATTGCCACACCTATTTGTGACATCAGTGCACTGCAAGGTGAGGTTACTTCACAAACCCCCTATAGAGTGGTGAAACGGCAGGTTAGAAAATTGCTTCGGTGGGGTTTTCTCTCTCCTCAATGGCTCCCCAGGTTTCTGGGAGGTATTTTTGGAAAGCGGAGAGTCTCCCCTTTCCAACGATGCCTTTCACAAACCAATTCCTGCTCATGGATTGCAGACTCACCGTGATCCGCGAGCAGGAATAACACTAGACACCAGGAATTTGTGTTGGGAGGGTTGGTTCCCCTGGTCAAAGAGCCGACCCTCCCCAGGTATATTTTTTTATCGAAGAGGTTTGGTTTTCCCTGGGGAGCACAATCGCACCCTAAGAAGAAAACATATATAAAAGAATGAGTGGGGCTCAGCCATTTCTGTATATGGTCCGACCCTGAGGGGCATATATTTTTATGGCCATGGAGATGTTTGCTTTTCCCTGGGGGGACGGGAATGTGCCCCACAGGGGAAAGCAAAGATCTCTATGGCCATAAAAATGAAAATGACATTGTGTAATGTAACTGGTGGTCATGTGAATCACACCAGTACTTTGGGATTGAGTTAGCGCTAGATAACAAAAAAATTGAAATAGGTGGCTCAGCCATTTTTGGAAACATGGCTGAACCTCTGGGGAAGGGGCATACTTTTTTGGGCTGGGGAGATGTTTGCTAACCCCTAGGAGGGCACAATCACACCTCCCAGTGGAAAATAAACATCCCCATGGCCCAACAAATTAAAATGTCATTGTGTAATGTAACTGGTGGTTATGTAGGGTGCATCGGGTTGAGTTTGCACTATATAGAAATTATAAAAAAGTAACTATGGGGTAGGCCCTTTCTGCATATGGACAGAACCCCAGGGGAATATATTTTTTTGACCATAGAAATGTTTGCTATCCCTAGGGGAACGCAGTCTTGCCTCTAGTGAACAGCACATATCCCCAAGACCTAAAAATTAAAATTACATTGTGTAACGTAACTGGTGACATGTAAAGCGCACCAATACCTTTGGGTTCAATCTGCGCTATATAAAACAAAAACAAGGGGGTCAGCTCTTTTTGCATATGGGCAGACTTCTGGGGGGGGCATATTTTTTTGGGCCATGGGGATGTTTGCTTTCCCTTTGGGGGGAAACAATTGCATCCACCTAGGGGAAACCATCATCTCCATGGCCCAAAAATTTAAAATGGCCTTGTGTAATGTAACTTTGTTATCATGTAAAGTGCGCCAATACCTTCAGGTTGAGTTTACGCTATACTAAAATTATAAACAAGTACTATGGTGGTTGTTCCTTTCTGCATATTGGCCGACTCCCAGGAGCATTTTTATTTTGGCCATGAAGGTGTTTGCTTTTCCACGGGGGGCATGATTGCAACCCATGGGGAAAACAAACCTTTCCATGGTCCACAAAATTAAAATGACCTTGTGTAATGTAACTGGTGGTCATGTAAAGTGCACCAATACCTTCAGGTTGAGTTTGCGCTACATAAAAGTTATAAAAAAGTACTATGGGGGTTGGCCCTTTCTGCATATGGGATGACCCCCAGGGGCATACTTTCTTCGGCCATTGAGATGTTTGCTTTCCCTGGGGGAGGCGTGATTGTGCCCTCCAGGGGAAAACAAACATCTCCATGGACTAAAAAATAAAAATGACCTTGTGAAATGTAACTGGTGGTCATGTAAAGTGCACCAATAACTTCGGGTTGAGTTTGCGCTATATAAATATTTGAAGAAAAAAAAGCAGTAAAGTGTATGGCAGTTGGCCCTTCTGACATAGAGGCTAATAATTTTTTTTAAATGTGCATTAAGACACATTTCGGAAAAAAATGTTTGGAGGTTTGCCCTCCTGAAAGACGTGTTGACGCTCTTTGGGCTCATAGGCTCCCCCAACAATTAAGTTTTGCATAAGCCATGACAAAACAAGCACTAGCAAATAGATCTTGCAATAACTGCCAGCATTTTGGCTTTAAAAAATGATTGCTTACGTATCGCAATTTGCTACTGGGGGACACTTATTGTCGTGCCCAAGCCTAGATTTTATCCCTGTCTCACTCAGATATGTTTTTGTTTAGTTGTCTCCCACCTAAAATATTCTCTGCTGCATGTCAGTGCTATATTAAATGAACAGTGGCTGGAGTGGGCTCACCCCTTTTACTTTGAAGTTTGCTGTCGTATTATGTATGTGGCATGGTGAAGTAATACTTTGTGGGTTTTATTAGAGTCTTTGGAGAAGCTGCATCAATCAGATAAGGGATATTTGCTTTTTTGCTGCCACAAACATCTCACAGTCACACACACCCACTCATTGATAAGTGCTTTTACTCTTTGTCACACACTATTCACAGTTGCACACACCCACAGACTGGATTAGAACCATAATTCTACCTTCTAAGTAGGACAAACCTTTTTTTTGAAGGTGTTATACAGGTATTAGACAGTCAGCAGAGATGACGTCTTGTGGTCCAGGCCCTGACTCGAGTTATGGAGGACGACTCCAAGGCAGGATCAGTTACTGAGACAGCATCTGAGGGAGAAGAAAATGGAACTGAATCTGTAAGTGATTTTTCAGTTGATGGCAATCGTGCTGCCCCTCCGCAAGCACAGTCTGTGAAGCAAAGCGACTGTAACAGGGTAGACCAACCCAGAGAACAGGCATGCGCAGAGGCAAGCACAGATGGAGTTCTCTCTTGGCAGCCCCGCTAATTTAGTGCAGTCTCAAATTCTGCAGTCCACTGGCGACTGGTTGTAAAGTTGATACAGCCACTTTTTTGCAGATTGACTGCATCCATCTCTTTTTGGATGTTGACTTCCTTGAGCAAATTGTGCATCTAACAAATTTGTGTGCAGAACAATTTTTAAGGGAGCATATAGGCACTCTAGGCACTCATTCTAGGGCACACTGGTAGACTCCTACTTCACATGAGGATTTCAAGACATTTTTGGACCAAATGCTCAAAATTGGGTTAGTACACAGACCAAGCTTGCAGTCCTACTGGTCTACTCGTACGGTTTGGGTAACACTCATCTTCGCACCGTACATGAGCAGAGATCAGCTGTTGGTAACACAACATATGCTGCATTTTAATAACAATTCTGCTGCATTGCCCCAGGATCTACCAGATAGACAGGTTGTTCAAAATTCGGCCTGTTGTTGAACATTTGTCTGCCAGGTTTCCAGAAATGTATACTCCTGAAAAGAATACAGACATTGATGAGTCTTGGATCCTGTACAAAGGGTGGCTGTTGTTCAGGCAGCACACTGCGAGCAAAAGAGCTTGCTATGGCATCAATTTATACATGCTGTGTGAGAGCTCTACTGGCTATTTATACAGCTTGAGAGTTTATACAAGGAAGGACTCCACTCTAAACCCTGTGGGGTGGCCTCCCATGAATCACAGGAAAAATTGTACCGGAGCTTGTCCAGTCACTCCTTCACAAAGGTTATAACCTTTATGTGAACAACTTCTATAAAGGAGTAGAGCAGTTTAGTGAGCTGTACAAAGCTAGCACTGTGGCACGCAGTACAGTTTGTTGTCGCCACAAAGGATTCTCACAGGAGTTTGTTTGTAAGAAGCTCTAAAAATCTCAAAACACGGCGTTGCATTCCAACAAACTGCTCGCAGTCAAATTCTCTGAGCGGCATGATGTGCATGTGCTCACTACAATTCATCATGAGAGCACATCCTCTGTCACTGTTTGTGGTCAGATGGCCGAAGTTCACAAGATCACCTGTATGCGCGATTACTAAAAGTACGTGGGCGGAATGGAAAGAAAAACCAGGGGGCATATTAGCAAGAACCTCGTTAAAATTATCGCCGTTTTAGCGGCAGGAAACTGCCGCTAAAACGGCGATAATGGGCTTGCTAATACGCGTTATAGAATTCCAATAGAAGCCCAGGTTAGATGTCCTGCACATCTAACCTGGGCTTCTATTGGAATTCTATAACGCATATTAGCAAGTCCATTATCGCCGTTTTAGCGGCAGTTTCCTGCCGCTAAAACGGCGATAATTTTAACGAGGTTCTTGCTAATTTGCCCCAGGTTCTTCAGCCATGCAATTAGAGTTGTAAAACTCGCACTTGGTATAATAAGCTGTTCACCCACCTGATCCAGATGACAACATACAATATGTATATTGTTTATTGTCAGACCACCTCAGGAAGACTCATGTCTTTCTTTGACTTTCAGTTGACCGTCATTAAAAGACTTACTGCTACAAAAGTAGCAGTCTCCTCTTCATATGCTCTGGAAGACTTGGCAAGACTGCGGGATCGACACTTTGCCGACTGCATACCTGCAAGTGCTAAAGATACTCAACCCTGTACTCACTGCAGAGTCTGCTCCAAGCAAGGGAAGAGGCAAGGGAGTCGTTGTTACTATACCTAGTGCTCATCTCAGTCAGCCTAGTGTACCCTACTTGTTTTTTGTTGTACCATGCAAAAGTGAAGCACTAGGAAATTGACTAAGGTGGAGTTGCTGTAACATATACCTTTCAGTGGTTGCGCATAGGTACTTCACTTCCACGGGCCACTACTTCAGTAGGCAAGCAGCCATAGAAATTTGTTCTCCTCTACTTGAGGAAATCATGGACTTACTTATGGCCCGTTCAATTCCTTTATCCGCTGCCAGATCGTGGTAGGTGTTCTGTTTGCCGAATGACAAGTGCATATAGTCAACACACTCCACATAGTGGTGGACGGAACATAAGCTATGTTGTCATGCAGTACCCTGTGTGGCAAAAAAAGTAAAGTCTCGACCAGTTTTTGAAGTGTTCTTTAGGGAACTTAGGCAGTCTTCCTCAGCACGTTTGCCTTAGTTTCAAAGGTAGATATGTTCACTCAGTTCGTGGACTGTGTGCCTTGCATGGCAGTCTCAAAGCATTAGTAAAAGTACCCTTGGCAAGTACACAGGATTAGTCAGGACCTCGAAGGGGACAGAGACATGACAAGGTAGGAAAAGCTTAGGCTAGGTGTGCTTTCACAGGGATATTACATAAGTAGAAGCAAATAATTGAGGTAGTATAGACGTGCATGCCATCGCTTCATCTTCACCTACAGACTCAACCCCATCCGCGCCGCACTCACCTCGATACTGAATTACTCCCTCACTCAAATAAGCTGATGGCTCCAAACCATACAAAATCCAGCAGGCAGCCTCTTCCCTCTTCCCTCATCCTCCCACCTCGCACACACTCTGCACCTCAAATAGCTTCACTAGCTCACCATCTATAGTTCTTAAACTTGTGACACATAAATTCAGAGCCCTATATAGTACTGGGTCAGCATACATCAAAACAACCTTCGATTTCATTTCAGACAACTTTGCTCATCCAGACTTGTACTAGCACACATTCCATGCATATGCAGCACCAGAACTGGGAGAAGTGACTTCTTCAAATTTGCTCCAAAGGGCGAAATGACCTGCCTGACACATATGCACTGTCCCTAAAATCATTGCATTCCACACAAAGATGAACACTTGGTGAATCCATGGATCAGCCATGACTGCTCATGGGTCAGTGACAAGATACCCTTCTGGATGATATTGCGCTTTAGAAACACACAATAAATCACAGAGAACTCTGCAGCCAATGCTACATGTATGCATGTCATGTGTGCTGCTTGCCATGTTCATCGCCAGTCAGAATATAGTAGATGTTCTGTTTGCCATATGACAAGTGCATTACAGTCAGAGCACTGCGCATTATGGTGCACAGGACATATTCCACGTTCTCTCTGACTACCCTGTATGTCAAAAACAAAACGCTCTTTGTACTTTAGGATGTGCTCTTACGGGAACTTAGGCAGTCTTTTCCAGCATGTTTGCCTTAGATTCAAAGGTACATATGCTCACTCAGTTCGAGGACTGTAGGTCTTGCCTGGACATCTTGGACACCGCAGCTCGCATCCACAAACTAGAAGGAATTGGATTTAGCATAGTGAGTGCGCTGAAGGTGCATGAAAGACACATCTTCCTGAGCCACAGGTGGGTGTCATGGGAGCTGTTAATGAAGGTTCAGTAGGCATGCATTCAGTAATGTTCAGAATGGTGGATACTTGACAGGTAGTAAAAATATGGTCAAACTTTTATTCGTTTGTTACAGTTGTCAACACGCCCAGACATATGTGTTTATAGATGTTTGTTTCTGGTGTGTTTGTATGAAAGCTGGTTGATGACTGGTTGAGAGGTTGAAAGGCGGTGGTATATTTTTGTGAGTGCATGGATCTGTTGGTTTGGGTCCATGACTGGTGGTATGAAAGTCTTGTGTGTGGTGCATGAATGGCGTGTGAATGGATGTTAAAGCAGTTGATGCCTTGACGAGGCTTTATCTCGCACCTTCAGTTGGCTTCGCTTAAATATTCTAATACTGTGATTAGTATCTGTTCTTTCAAGCTAGCACTTCAAGATTTATATCTGCAGCAGTAAGAATACTCCATTGCGATGTCAACAGAGTAGCCTTAGTGCCAAGATAATATTTTGCCCGCATGACTTATGTGTAGACGTACAATTGGTATTCCGTCTCTGGGATGGTTATGGCATGACTGAGTAAGGGCCGTCTGAGACTGACCTCTATGTCCCCCACCTAATTTTGATGGGTGATGATGATGATGATGCATTTATAAAGCGCTACTTATACTCTCAGGTGTCTAGGCGCTACCTTCAGACAGACAGAACTAGATAGAATGGTTGAAGCTCACCCTTTAAAAGCCAGGGTTTTAGGCCCTTTCTGAATTTCAGCAGATTAGTTTCTTTGTAAGTGAAATTGGCAGGGAGTTCCAGAGTTTGGCCACGGTGGCGGCAAAACTCCTGCTACCCCAGTTGACCTTGCACACTCTAGGGACAACAAGGTTACCATGCTCAGCTGATCTAAGAGATCTTGCCGGGGTGTATTGCTTGAGAAAACTTGACATCTGCACAGGCCCTAGTTTGTTCAAGTATTTAAAAGCTATGCACAGGGATTGGAGCTGGATCCGCTTGGCACCGGCAACCGGTGCAGTTGAAACAGGGCCTTAGAGGCGGATTCAAATCTAGTGATCTCCAAAAGCACTCTAAATGCCACATTTTTTGCAATCTGGAGCTTGTTGATACTGCGTTTTAGTGTGCTGGTGAACAGGGCATTGCAATAATCCAATCTGGAAGAGATGAGTGCAGATACCACTGTTTTCCTTAGATCAAAAGGGATCGAGGGAAGTATTAGCCTCAGAAGTTTGAGGATAAAGAAGCAGGTGGAAGTAATATGATTAATTTGGGCTTCAAATGATAGTATTGTATAGAAAATCACTCCTAGGTTTTTAGCCTTGTTCGCTGGAGTTGGCAGAGGGCCGCGTTGAGAAGGCCACTAACTATCTGTCCAGATAGAGGAGCTTTTGCCAAATAAGAGAGGCTCAGTCTTAGAGGAGTTAAGCTTTAGACAATTGTCTAACATCCAGTTTCCTATATGACTCACGCAGTCATGAAATCTGGTGGCTGTAGAGCTAGATGGACTATTCACAGAAACAATTATCTGTGTGTCGTCGGCGTAAGACACTAACACAAAACCATAACTTTTGATCAGTTTCGCCAGGAGGGAGACATACAAATTAAATAGCGTTGGGCTCAGGGAAGATCCCTGGGGAATGCCACAGGGAAGTGAAACGGAGGTCACAGTCTCCTAAAGCCACCACTTGAATCCGTTCTGACAGGAAGGAGCCCAGCAGGGAGAGTGCTTTATCTCTGGTCCCAAGAGAAGCTAGGCGGCTCATCAACAGCTCGTGGTTAACCATATCAAACACTGCTGATAAGTCTAGAAGGATCAGGGCAGCACTCACCACTCCATTCAGAGTCTATCTGAGCTCTTCAGTGGCGGTAATAAGAGCCAGCTCCGTGCTGTAATGAGTGCGGAATCCAAATTGAGATGGATCAAGAAAGTCGTAATCATTGATAATGGTTGATCGTTCCATGTTGATGACTTTTTCTATTACCTTTGAAGGAAAAGGGAGTCTCGATATGGGTCTGTAGTTGAGGATGTCATTGACATCCAGATTAAGATTTTTCAAGAGTGGCAGTATGGAAGCCTTCTTCCACTCCGTTGAAAAGCACCCCAGGCGTGATCATTGAGTTGAAAATGGCAGTAAAGGCGATAGCTATAGTTCCTGGGGATATGTGAAGAATTCTGGGAGGACACAGATCTGAAGGGGATCCTGATTTGATTGAGACCATCATTTTGGATGTCTGCTCTATGGTCAAGGTGGTAAAAGACGAAATAATTGGTATTGCAGATCCTAATGAGGGTTGTACTTTGTTCTGCTGAGTTGGTGTCTGTGCCAGGTGATTATCCTGAAGCAAAAAGGTGTCATAAACAGACTTGACCTTGTGCTGAAATGATTCGGCTAAGGAGTTGCAGAATTGTTGACTGGTACTGAGGTCCTGTGATACTGGAAGTTTGGACAAGCTTTTGACAGTAACAAATAAGACTTTTGGACATCCATTGGCTGCTTTAATTTTCTCCGTGAAATGAGAAGCCTTTTCCTTCAGGATAAGGTTCTTACGTACTTGAAGAGACATTTTGTAATCTGTTTTGGTGTGTAGATTATCATCTAGTCACCATTTCCTCTCTAATCTGCGACATAGTTGTTTCTGGGCTCTGAGTGTATCGTTGAACCAGGGTACTGAAGGAGAACACCTGGATCGCCGATGGTTACTGGGAGGAGCTAGTTGCCGCATTGCAGAGTCAAGCCAGGAATGATAGTTTGCAGCTGCTTGGTCAGGATCAATAGAAGTGGTCAGCAGAGTTTGAATAAGAAGGGAATTAGGTTGTATGGCTTCTTGGACATTCATGCCAGTTTTCACTGTCCATCACTACCTGGAAACCCTGGTGGCAAGGGGCAGTTAAAACTGTCTAATGCCCCCGTTGCCATGGGAGATAACTCATGGGTATTTTTTTTTTTACTTTTAAAAAGAAAATACGGCTTCAGGATTTTGCTTTTTGAAAATTGAAAAACAAATTGATGTACAGCTCCGTCATTTTGAGGGAGTCGTGCGTCAAATGTAAAAAAGCATTTACCAGAAATGCCATGTTGGTGGCTCCTGCCAATGTTTTTAAAATGACCGCCAGCTTGACAGTCATTTTTAAATTTGGGGGGTGTAGTAGTCTCAGCATGGCAGACATTAAGTTCTCCTCCAGGCCGGCTTAGGCTTGTCTGTCTGCCAAAATGTAAATCTCGCCCATAGTATGAACTCCTCATTTTCTTGGCAAACTAAACACCTGGAGATGTCCAGTGTGGTGTAATTTGCATTGATTCTGTCCAATTTCCCATAATGCCCTTCAAAACTTAAAAATTGCTAGATGGCCTAGAATACTCATTTATTTACATTTTGTGGAAATTTCTGTAATTTCCTCAATCTGTTGAGATCCACAAATTGACAAGTGACCAGCATTCCCACATACCGCCACATGTCTCCACATACAAATTAAACCCAATTTTTATGGATGGTCCTAGTGCCCACAGTTGGAAAATGATAAAAACACAACATGGGCATATCAAACTTTTCTACTCTCTACCCTGTTTTCACAACCTAGGTGTGAGAAGTTGGCCTGGTATATGCTGTTCACTAATTAAAGTGGACACCTTGCACCAGTCCAATTCGACTCTTATGGTAGGTAGGTTTAAGACAACCTTTATAGAAAGCTATCCTAGTGGTAGCTGTGGAGAGCAGCCTTCAGGCTAAGTCTTGGAGAAATGTAAAGCAGCTTGTTTTACCACACAATCTCTTGAATCACCAAATGAAAAGACACCACACAGGTATATATATCAAATATATATGTATTTATTACTAAACAACTCTCTACTAATCTCTTTATGAGATTAGAAGTCAGGAACATATGTACAAGTCAATGTTTTATCAAAATAAGTTAGCACAAGTAAATATCACAATCTTATCTTGGCTAGACCGAGGTCTAGAGCATTTAGAATCGAGGGACCCCAAAGAACCACCCCAGGTAGTTGTAGGAGACCCACAGGGGACGGACGCGGTGTTCAGACACTGGTGCGAGTCCTGTACGAGTCTATGCGAGAGAACGCGATTGAGTTATCAATGTTACAGGTCCCTGGCGTGTTCGAGGCGAACACACCGTTCGGTCAGTACGAGTCGAAGGACGCGGATACTGATAGAGTTACAAAGGAGTTGGACGCGATGTGTCTAACACAGACGCGAGCCCTGTACGAGCCAGTGCGATAATCGCACGGGGAAAATAGGAGTTTTAGGGCACTTCTAGGGTAGCTACAAGCAAGCCACTTACAGGGTAAGTAGTTATAGGCCCCACACCTACAGGAGCACCGTAGTGCTGAAGTTACCTCACCCAGGGGAGCCGGGTGCATAGGTGTCCTTTGGTGTCGGGTCGCGGCGTCGTTCTCAATGGGAACCAATGAAGACTTGCTGCTTGCGACGACAGAAGAAGTGTCCGTTGGAATCCAAGCCTGGATTCGGAGGGAGGAAGACCTGAAAGCAGAGGGGACAGTGTTCACAGTCACTTGGCAGTGACTCTGGGCAAGGAAGATGAATGCCCACCGTCGTCGACAGCTTCGGGTCGTTCTCGGGTGTCTTGACTCTCTGACCACGTGGTCCAGGCGGCGGCGATGATGACCAGGAGCTGGATTCAGTATGTCCCATAACGTCTGCAGCTTACTGAGGTGTCGGCGACTCGATTGGAGCCAACAAGCCTTGGTACCAGCAAGTCTTGTGGTGATGAGGAAAAGTCAATGGTGCAGACCAGCAAGGTCTGGGGGACTTACCCAGCAAGGGTAGGTCAGGGCAGGCCTGGAGCAACCAGAGGAGCCCTTTGGTTTTGTTGGAAAGTCTTCTGGGGACCCACAAGCCGGCTGGCAAGGGATAGCAAAGACGCCTCAGGAGGATTCCTTCAACAGGGGCCCACGGTCACTCGGGACGGGGTAGGCCTCTGATCTTCAGAGGAATCTCTGCTAGAGGCTGGGACCACACGTGGTCCAAAGCACAAGTTCGTAGAATGTTGAGAAGGGGTTGCACTCGACAATAGTGCACGGTACCCAGGGGCTGCGGTTCCTCATCGCTCGTGGGGTCCACTTGCCTCAGCTTCACTGGTGACTCACGATGGCCTTGGAAAAGTCAGGAAATCCTCTTCCTGGGCTGCAGGGACTTCGGGCTCCGGCGGGAGCAGCATAGTTTGCGACCATCCTTGTAGTTTTTGGTGCCTGCCAAGCAGGGGAGTCACTCCTTGACTCCAAGGGTGATTCTTCAGTCTTCCAGAGGTAGTGGAACGTCGAAGGTCCAGGATTCTTCTTGAGAGCGTCGTCCAGGGAGATCTGGGTTGCAATGCACAGGTTCCTCCTCTTATACTAAAAAGAAGGGAGGGACTAGCTCTATGACCCCACCTATGGGAGGGTCAGGGGAGTGGGTGGCTACACCCACTTCCCTTTGTCCAGTTTCACGCCAGAGCAGGGGCAGGGAGCCCCTGAGCTGGTTTGAACTGGGGTATGCACAGAGGAGCCTTCTGCTCCCCCAGTGCAGGACTTCAAAGCACTCTAAGAGTGCACCCACCCAGCCCCAATACACTAAACCCTGTCTGGGAGGTGGTCACACCCCTTGCGACAGGATATCTATTGTTGGGCTTCCTCCACTGTGAGTTTCGGTCATCAGCAGGAGGGCAGCCCAGTGTCTGTGACTGGTGGCATCCATCTTGTGATGCCAGGGCTCTGGAAAGAAGTTACCGGTTAGGCCGGTGTGTACATGTCTCTCCCTCTAGAAGGGTGGAATGCTACCCCCGCCGCCAGAACTGGCGGGGGGTAGTATTCCAAGATGTTTGACACCAAACACGACATGTTTCCGTGCAGCCATCCCAAAGTTAGCATTTAACGCGAGGTTATAATGCGCTTAAGAGTATATGGTCAGGCTGCACTACAAACAGCATCAGAGAAGGGTCTCTGAACACTGCAGAGGGGCTCTGCTCATGCAGGGACACCCTCCCACATAAGAACCAAGCACTCTGCCTTCAGGATTGATAAGGCCTGCCATAGGAGTGACTTATAGGTTTGTATGTGTGTATGTATGTAGTGGTATAGGTAGCCCATACCACAGTAAGGGGTGCATGTACCACCTTACCCAGGCTGCAGTAGCAGACCTGTGGTGTCAGATTTAGTCTGCTTCCCAGGGGTGGCATAATACATGCTTCAGCCCCTGGTAGGCCTGTGAAGTACCTATGCCCTTGGCACCTAAGGTACCATATACTAGGGATTCATAAGGTACCACAGTATCCAATCACTAGTGCACCTAGAGTGCACTCCAAGTCGTTTAGAGAGAACAGAGAGGCTGGGGCCCTGATTAGCAGGGACCCAGCCCGACTATAGCCAGAAACCAGTGTAAACATCAGAAAAAAAGTGGGGGCAACATAAGAGGCAGATCCTACTCTCTTACACAACCCCCCCCCAAACGCAGGGACACTAAACTAACCTTGACCAGTTAAGTCTTCGTGCTCTAAGTGGAAATACCTTGAGAGTCCATCTGCATTGGCATGTTGGGTCCCAGGTCTATGCTCCACTGTATAGTCCATCCCCTGTAGGGAAATGGACCACCTCAAAAGTTTTGGGTTTTCTCCTTTCATTTGTTTAAGCCATAGGAGGGGCTTGTGGTCGGTCTGAACTATGAAGTGAGTGCCAAACAAGTATGGCCTCAGCTTCTTCAGGGCCCACACCACAGCAAAGGCCTCCCTATCTATAGCTGACCAAAGTTTCTCTCTAGGGGTCAGCCTTCTGCTAATGAAAGCTACTGGCTGATCTTGACCTTCATCATTCAGTTGAGACAGTACAGCTCCCACACCCAGCTCAGAAGCATCTGTTTGGACAATGAACTTTTTGGTGTAGTCTGGACTCTGTAAGATGGGGCAGTGCACATGGCCTGCTTTAGGTCTTCAAATGCCTTCTGACAGCTAGCTGTCCACTGAACCTTTTTTGGCATTTTCTTTGAGGTTAGATCATTCAAGGGGGTCACTATAGATCCATATCCCTTTACAAACCTCCTATAGTACCCAGTCAGGCCTAAGAAGGCTCTCACCTGTGTCTGGGTGGTTGGAGCAACCCATTCCATTATGGTTTGGATTTTGCTCTGTAAAGGCTGAACCTGGCCTCCACCTACAAGGTGGCCCAGGTACACAACCTGACTCTGCCCTATCTGGCACTTAGTGGCCTTGATAGTGAGGCCTGCTTTCTGCAGAGCCTCCAAAACATTCCTGAGGTGGACCAGGTGATCCTGCCAGGAGGAACTAAAGACAGCAATATCATCTAGATAAGCTGAGCAATAAGTTTCCATCCCTGCCAGAACTTTATTCACCAACCTCTGAAAAGTGGCAGGTGCATTTTTCAATCCAAAGGTCATCACCACAAAGTGGTAGTGCCCACCAGGGGTCGAAAATGCTGTTTTGGCTTTTGCATCATCAGCTAATCTGATCTGCCAGTAGCCAGCTGTTAGGTCAAATGTACTTAGATACTTGGCTGAGGCCAAAGTATCAATCAGCTCATCTGCCCTGGGTATGGGATAGGCATCAGTCCTAGTGACTGCATTGAGGCCTCTGTAGTCTACACAAAACCTCATTTCTTAATTACCACCCTGGGTATGAGGCTTGGGTACTAGGACTACTGGGCTAGCCCATGGGCTATCTGAAGGCTCAATCACACCTAACTCCAACATTTTCTGGACTTCAGTCCTGATACAGTCCCTGACATGGTCAGGTTGCCTGTAGATTTTACTCTTGACAGGCAGACTGTCCCCAGTGTCCACCTCATGGGTGCACCAGGTAGTCTGACTAGGGGTCAGGCTAAACATATGTCTGTACTGTTGCAGAACTTGTCTGCACTCAGTTTGCTGATGGTCAGTGATGCTGCTTGCCAAAGCAACACCATCTACTGACCCATCATCAGGGTTCTGTGAGAGAAGGTCAGGGAGAGGGTCACTCTCCTCCTCCTGGTCCTCATCAGTTGCCATGAACAAGCCCATGTCAGCCCTGTCAACATATGGTTTCAATCTGTTGACATGGAGCACCCCCAGGGGGCTCCTGGGAGTTCCAAGATTCACCAGATAGGTGACTTCTCCCTTTTGTTCAACTATTGTATGGGGGCCACTCCACTTGTCTTGAAGGGCTGCTGGGGCCACAGGCTCCAACACCCACACTTTCTGTCCTGGCTGGTACACAGTCAGCACAGCCTTTGGTCATGCCAAGCTTTTTGTAATTCTTGGCTGGCCTCCAGGTTTTGGTTGCCTTTTTCATGTATTCAGCCATCCGGGAGCGGAGACCAAGTACATAGTCCATCACATCCTGTTTGGGGGGCTTGAGAGGTAACTCCCAGCCCTCTTTGACCAAACACAATGGACCTCTTACAGGATGCCCAAACAGAAGCTCAAATGGGCTGTAACCAACCCCCTTCTGTGGAACCTATCTGTAGGCAAACAACAGGCAGGGAAGAAGAAGGTCCCATTTCCGCCTAAGCTTCTCTGGGAGTCCTTTAATCATTCCCTTAAGGGTTTTGTTGAAGCGTTCAACCAACTCATTGCATTGTGGGTGATAGGGGGTAGTGAACTTATAAGTCACACCACACTCCTTCCACATTGCTTTCAAATATCCTGACATGAAGTTAGTACCTCTGTCAGAGATGACCTCCTTTGGGAAACCCACTCTGGAGAAGACTCCAATGAGGGCTCTTGCCACCACAGGGGCTGTGGTGGTCCTCAGGGGAATGGCCTCTGGGTACCTGGTGGCATGATCCACTACCACCAGGATAAATCTGTGCCCAGATGCAGTTTGAGGGTCAAGGGGACCGACAATGTCAATCCCTACCCTTTCAAAGGGTACCCCCACCACAGCTAGTGGTATCAGGGGGGGCTTTGTTGTGCCACCTGCCTTGCCACTGGCTTGGCAGGTGACACAGGAGCGACAAAACTCCTTTGTGTCCTCTGACATATGTGGCCAATGAAAATGTGGAACAAGCCTGTCCCAGGTCTTGTTTTGGCCCAAGTGGCCTGCCAAAGGGATATCATGTGCTAGGGTCAAGAGGAACCCCCTAAACTTCTGAGGTATTACCAACCTCCTGGTGGCTCCAGGGGCTGGATCTCTACCCTCAGAATATAGGAGTCCCTCATCCCAATAAACTTTATGGGACCCACTAGCACTCCCAGCAGCCTCAGCAGCAGCCTGCTGTCTGAGGGGTTCAAGAGAGGGGCAGCACTGTTGCTCCTTATTCAGATCTTCCCTAGAAGGGCCCCCTGCCCCCAAGAACTCAACCTGATCAGGCTCAAGTTCCTCTGGGGCAGTTCCTTCTTCAGGGTCTGCTCCTCCTCCCTGGGGAGGGGAATCTGTGATCTGAGACAGAGGGAAGGCACTGCCTTAACCCTACTGCTCCTCCTCTTGGGAAGCATCTGGTCCATAATTTAAGGATCCAGAGCTGATTCAGTGTCATGCATTTTGGCTTGTGACCTGGTCACAGCAAATACCTCTGCAGGGATGCCCAACATCTCAGCATGAGTCCATAACTCTACTTCAGACCAGGCTGAAGTTTCTAGATCATTGCCCAATAGACATTCTACAGGGAGGTCTGCACTGACTACAACCTTCTTGAGGCCAGTTACCCCTCCCCAGGAGAAATTCACAACTGCCAGACTATGGTTGGTCCTGACATTGCTTGCATTGGTCACCTGGTACATTTCACCCAGGATGATCTGTCCAGGGTCCACAAGATCCTCTGCCACCATGGTGACACTAGCACCTGTGTCCCTAAATGCCAAAGCCTGTTTGCCATTTATTACAGGCTGCTGTTTGTATTTGCCCAGATTACTGGGGCTTACTAGGAAGGACATGTCAATGTCTCCATCACAAATCAGCATTGCCTGAGTGGGTACTCTGACTAGGTCAGCGTCCACTTCAGAACCCAGGGTCAACCCTACTACACCCTTCTTCTGAGTACCACCTCCACCAGTAGCTGGACTAGGGGAAACAGTTGCCTTAGGGGCAGGAGTGGTGGTGGTTTGGTCTTTGGACTTGTTACAGTCAGAAGTCCAGTGCCCTTTCTGTTTACAGAATTTGCACCAGGGCTTCTTTTGGCCTTTTCCTTGTTGGATTGTGACTCCCCACCAGATGCAGATTTTTGGGGCCCTTGTGAAGACTTCTGGTCTGTTGACTTATCCCCACCTTTCTCAGAGCCCTTAGAATCCTGCTTCTTGGTGTCACCCCTTGGTTCTGGGTTTTCTGCCTCACCCTGGTTCTGACCCACTTGTCTGCCTTCTTTCCCAATTCTTGGGGAGAGGTCAGATCTGAGTCCACCAGGTATTGATGCAACAACTGGTTCTGGCAATTATTAAGGATCTGTTCTCTCATCATTAGATTATACAATCCCTTGAAATCAGTAACCCTACTGCCAACCAGCCAACCCTCCAGAGCCTTGGTTGCACAATCTACAAAGTCAGTCCAGTCCTGAGTCTGTGCCTTCTGGGTGTTTCTGAACTTCAACCTGTACTGCTCAGTGGTTAAGCCAAACCCATCTATCAGTGCACTCTTCAGGACTTCATAGTCATCAGCATCCTCTTCTCTAACAGTGAGGAGCTTGTCTCTACCTTTATCTGAAAAGGAGAGCCACAAGATTGCTGCCCACTGCTTTTGGGGGACCTGTTGTACTCTACAGGCCCTCTCCATAGCAGTTATCCACTTATGGATATCATCCCCACTCTGGTAGGGAGGAACAACCTTGCTCAGGTTCCTATGGTCTGGAATATATTCTCTGCCTCTAGGGACACTGTTGCTGCCACCAGGGGGTTCTAACCCCTCTTTTCTAGAAGCTCTCTGGAGCTCAAAGGCTTCTCTATCTAATGCCAACTGCTTGGTTTTGAGGGCAAATCTTGCTTCCTCATACTGCAGCAGTTTGCACAGTCTTTCAGAGGAGGTCTCTCTTCTTGGGAAGTAGGAGTTCCTCTGCTGGACAAATTCTCTGCCAGAGTGATAGGAGCGGTCAGAGTCCCTAGAAAGGGACCTGTGCCTCTCCTCCACTGTGTCAGTTCTCTTAGGGAGAATTCCTCTGTCCTTTTCAGACCCCTTGGGGCCTGGCCCTACAATCACAGAGTCTTGGTCAACTTGATGTTCATCATCTGACCCAGACACTGTAATCGACCCACCCCTGATTCAGACCCATTAGCTCCTAGAGCTAATCTAAGATCATCTGCTGTTAGCAGATCTATCAGGTGTAGTGTGGAGGGACTCTGTCCTATCTTCAGGTGCCTCTCAGCACACATGGCTTTCAAGTCAAAGAAAGTCATGTCCTTATACTGAAGCTGGGTGGATCCACTGGGTCCATCCCTTAAGGACATTCTAGTATTGTGCAGTGTTGTACTACCTACACTAGTTTGTGGCCTACTGATCCTAGCTTGAGCTGTAGAAAGGGTGTGCTATCCCTTGGCACACAGCTCTAAGTTCAGTAGAACTTATTGATACTAAGCTTGACTTTATATTTACCTATAGTGGTTTTCAGTTAGTAATTCAAATTGAGATTTTCTGGTAAAACAATAGCAAGCTGGAATTCCACACGCTGCCACCAATGTGAGAAGTTGGCCTGGTATATGCTGTTCACTAATTAAAGTGGACACCTTGCACCAGTCCAATTCGACTCTTATGGTAGGTAGGTTTAAGACAACCTTTATAGAAAGCTATCCTAGTGGTAGCTGTGGAGAGCAGCCTTCAGGCTAAGTCTTGGAGAAATGTAAAACAGTTTGTTTTACCACACAATCTCTTGAATCACCAAATGAAAAGACACCACACAGGTATATATATCAAATATATATGTATTTATTACTAAACAACTCTCTACTAATCTCTTTATGAGATTAGAAGTCAGGAACATATGTACAAGTCAATGTTTTATCAAAATAAGTTAGCACAAGTAAATATCACAATCTTATCTTGGCTAGACCAAGGTCTAGAGCATTTAGAATCGAGGGACCCCAAAGAACCACCCCAGGTAGTTGTAGGAGACCCACAGGGGACGGACGCGGTGTTCAGACACTGGTGCGAGTCCTGTACGAGTCTATGCGAGAGAACGCGATTGAGTTATCAATGTTACAGGTCCCTGGCGTGTTCGAGGCGAACACACCGTTCGGTCAGTACGAGTCGAAGGACGCGGATACTGATAGAGTTACAAGGGAGTTGGACGCGATGTGTCTAACACAGACGCGAGCCCTGTACGAGCCAGTGCGATAATCGCACGGGGAAAATAGGAGTTTTAGGGCACTTCAAGGGTAGCTACAAGCAAGCCACTTACAGGGTAAGTAGTTCTAGGGCCCACAGGAGCACCGTAGTGCTGAAGTTACCTCACCCAGGGGAGCCGGGTGCATAGGTGTCCTTTGGTGTCGGGTCGCGGCGTCGTTCTCAATGGGAAACAATGAAGACTTGCTGCTTGCGACGACAGAAGAAGTGTCCGTTGGAATCCAAGCCTGGATTCGGAGGGAGGAAGACCTGAACGCAGAGGGGACAGTGTTCACAGTCACTTGGCAGTGACTCTGGGCAAGGAAGATGAATGCCCACCGTCGTCGACAGCTTCGGGTCATTCTCGGGTGTCTTGACTCTTTGACCACGTGGTCCAGGCGGCGTCGATGATGACCAGGAGCTGGATTCGGTGTGTCCCACGACGTCTGCAGCTTACTAAGGTGTCGGCGACTCGATTGGAGCCAACAAGCCTTGGTAGCAGCAAGTCTCGTGGTGATGAGGAAAAGTCAATGGTGCAGACCAGCAAGGTCTGGGGGACTTACCCAGCAAGGGTAGGTCAGGGCAGGCCTGGAGCAACCAGAGGAGCCCTTTGGTTTTGTTGTAAAGTCTTCTGGGAACCCACAAGCCAGCTGGCAAGGGATCGCAAAGATGCCTCGGGAGGATTCCTTCAAAAGAGGCCCACGGTCACTTGGGATGGGGTAGGCCTCTGATCTTCGGAGGGATCTCTGCTAGAGGCTGGGATCATACGTGGTCCAAAGCACAGGTTCGTAGAATGTCGTGAAGGGGTTGCACACGACAATAGTGCACGGTACCCAGGGGCTGTGGTTCCTCGTCGCTCGTGGGGTCCACTTGCCTCAGCTTCACTGGGGACTCACGATGGCCTTGGAGAAGTCAGGAAATCTTCTTCCTGGGCTGCAGGGACTTCGGGCTCCGGCGGGAGCGGCGTAGTTTGCGACCGTCGTTGTAGTTTTTGGTGCCTGCCAAGCAGGGGAGTCACTCCTTGACTCCAAGGGAGATTCTTCAGTCTTCCAGAGGTAGTGGAATGTCGAAAATCCAGGATTCTTCTTGAGAGCATCATCCAGGGAGATCTGGGTTGCAATGCACAGGTTCCCCCTCTTATACTAAAAAGAAGGGAGGGACTAGCTCTATGACCCCACCTATGGGAGGGTCAGGAGAGTGGGTGGCTACACCCACTTCCCTTTGTCCAGTTTCGCGCCAGAGCAGGGGCAGGGAGCCCCTGAGCCGGTTTGAACTGGAGTATGCACAGAGGAGCCTTCTGCTCCCCCAGTGCAGGACTTCAAAGCACTCTAAGAGTGCACCCATCCAGCCCCAATACACTAAACCCTGTCTGGGAGGTGGTCACACCCCCTTGCGACAGGATATCTATTGTTGGGCTTCCTCCACTGTGAGTTTCGGTCATCAGCAGGAGGGCAGCCCAGTGTCTGTGACTGGTGGCATCCATCTTGTGATGCCAGGGCTCTGGAAAGAAGTTACCGGTTAGGCCGGTGTGTACATGTCTCTCCCTCTAGAAGGGTGGAATGCTACCCCCGCCGCCAGAACTGGCGGGGGGTAGTATTCCAAGATGTTTGACACCAAACACGACATGTTTCCGTGCAGCCATCCCAAAGTTAGCATTTAACGCAAGGTTATAATGCGCTTAAGAGTATATGGTCAGGCTGCACTACAAACAGCATCAGAGAAGGGTCTCTGAACGCTGCAGAGGGGCTCTGCTCATGCAGGGACACCCTCCCACATAAGAACCAAGCACTCTGCCTTCAGGATTGATAAGGCCTGCCATAGGAGTGACTTATAGGTTTGTATGTGTGTATGTATGTAGTGGTATAGGTAGCCCATACCACAGTAAGGGGTGCATGCACCACCTTACCCAGGCTGCAGTAGCAGACCTGTGGTGTCAGATTTAGTCTGCTTCCCAGGGGTGGCATAATACATGCTTCAGCCCCTGGTAGGCCTGTGAAGTACCTATGCCCTTGGCACCTAAGGTACCATATACTAGGGACTCATAAGGTACCACAGTATCCAATCACTAGTGCACCTAGAGTGCACTCCAAGTCGTTTATAGAGAACAGAGAGGCTGGGGCCCTGATTAGCAGGGACCCAGCCCGACTATAGCCAGAAACCAGTGTAAACATCAGAACCAAAGTGGGGGCAACATAAGAGGCAGATCCTACTCTCCTACACTAGGGAGCTGTTGAATTTGTGGCTTGTCTCTGCCGCCACTCAGGAAATCTTACCAAATCCTCACATTTCTGAAAACTAGACAACCAGGGGAATCCAGGGGTGCATGGCCTGCATGGCTCAATATAGGCAATTTTACCCGGAAGCTCTTTTCTGTTACATAGAGTTCTGTAACATGTGGTTAGCCATAAATTTCCCATCATCCAGCATTCCTCAAAGCATCCCCATAAAAATGCTATCTCACTAGTGTGGATAGACCTAGTGCACGTGACATAAAAGGGCTCCACATGCAACAGGTGCATCACATTTTTGCTCTGAAAGCGTACCCTTTTTTGCAGTTTGAGTAACTGTGAATTTTGAACCCAAGCTGAGGCAGCACCTAGTGAAACCATGAAAACCTGCACATTTTTTGAAAACTAGACTACCAGGGGAATCCAAGGGTGCATGACATGTGTGGCTGTCACTAGGTAATTTTACCCAGAAGCCCTTGCAAACCTCACACTTTGATAAGAAGCACGCATTTTCCTTACATTTCTGTGTTGGAAACTTTAGGAATCGGCAGGAATCCACAACATTCCTACCACCGAGGGTTACCCCACTTATGTTTACAAAAACCCTGCCCCACTTGTGTGGCTGGGCCTAGTGCCCGTGACAGGAAAAGATCAAACCAAGGTTAATGAAAGCCCTGGCCAGATTGCAGAAAACCAGTCTCCCTATAGAAATGCTACCTCACTTGTATGAGTAGGCCTACAAGTAACCAGATTCTAAGGTCCAAGATACATGCAGACTTTGAAAGACAAACCTCATTAGTTGAGTCAGGTTGCTACCATTTTCTTGTTATCCAGATGAAGACCCCAAGAAACTCAGCATAAGGGGTGGAAACGCCAACTTATTAAATTCTACCTGTTTCATTTATTGTTGGACTGCATAAAGCCAAATGTTCATATCACTAGGATTCTAAGAATTTGTTTCTGCACTATGGATATGAATCACTGTACATAGTATTGCTGTTGGAATGTATGTTGGGTAATGTTTTGCTCACTTATTTTTTCACTTACACTGCACCGTTACTTGGAGCACCTGTATTGATTTCACGGTTGGTTACACCAGCTGTCTATTGCACTCATGTTTTGACACATTGTCACTCAATATAAAATGTTGACTACTGTTGATTTTGTGTTGATTATTGAAACTTGGCCATTTGTATTATGCTTTAGTCACATTTCAAATGATTGCTAGGGGAACACTGTTTTCTATGAACTACCCCCAGTCATCTGACCTAGGACAGGCTGCATGCACAAAATAACAAAAGAATGACAATTTAATAGATAACAAATATGACATGCGTTGCTCATCCAAATCAAAAGTTAACCCTTTTTAAAATGAAATAAGGCAACCCAAAGTTATCCTATGGGACAGGTAGGCCTCTCAGTAGTGAAAAACGAATTTGCTTTTTCGTTCACTACCAGGACATGTAAAACCTAGAAGTCCATGTTCAACCTTTTAATTACAATGCACCCTGCTGTACGGGCTATCTTGGCCTACCCTAGGGGTTATACTGCCAAGTGAAATTGCCTATTGCAATTAAAACTGCATTCAAGCTCCAATGACAGGCCTTGATGTGTTTTTAGGGGCTACTTAAGTAAGTGGTGCAATAAATGCTGCAGGTCCACTAGCAGCATTTGATTTATAGGCCTTGGACATTTGGTATGCCACTCTACAATGGGCTTAAAGTGAGTTAAATTGGTCATTCAGGTATAAACTAATTTTACCATGTTTAGGGGAGTAAGCACAAGCTCTTTAGCACTGGTTAGCAGTGGTAAAGGGCACAGAGTCCCGAGGCCAACAAAAACACATTCAGCAAAAGGGGAGGGAAACAGACTAAAGGTCCGGGGGAAGACCACCCTAAGGCTGATAGGTAGAACACACAGCAAACAATTTGTTGATGCTATTTCTTGGAGAGAAAAAAACAGACACTTTTATCCGAAGCACCTTCTCCCCAAAAAACTCAAAATGTAGCTATATTTTGCCAATTTCCTTGGTCCCTTCCAGGGTAATTCACAAACCCTGGGTACCTTTAGAATCCCCAGGATGTTGGTAAACAAATACACAGATTTGGCTTAGATACATTATGTGGACAAAAGGTTATGGAGGCCTAAGACCGAACTACCCCAAATAGCCAAAAAGGGCCAGGGCAAAAAGCTCAGCAGTTATAGGGCTAATAACTATTATTATCCAATTCGAACCCATCTACTTCTGCAAGAACTAAAAAAAAAATGCATGAAGATGTCATCATACTATTGCCAAATCCCATCATCAACTGAACACTTGTGTGTCTGGAACACCAATATGCTCTTATCCCTCAACATGTCATGTTGTGTCTAAGCCCCAGGTTTCACCTGCCCTGCTTGTGGTCACAATTACTAGTACAGCTGTATCATATAAAAATTAAAAAGAAGACATGAATGGTACTAATTGTTGCTATGTGTCCTTCAATGTGCTTGTTCGGTATTCTGAGTACTGACCTATGCTCATTAAGAATCCACTGCTAAGCAGCACTTGTCTCAGGACACAGGTCGGATTGAATCATGATATGATTTAATAATCTAGGAAGCTTCCCCAAACTGATTTAAACTGCAACACATAGGTATTCAGTCTATAAATAAATCTTTCAAACTAAGCCTTTTTAAACTTTTCATACAGATACTTCCAGAAAGCGAACGCTTTGCATACCTGTGAATGATACACTGGGTATTCCATGATGACATGAAACAAGGGGTTTCCAGACCCGTAAAACCATTTGAAACATGGCTCAAAAGCACACACCACATAATCCATCAACAAAAATTGAAATATGGACAATGATTCTCAACCTAAGATGCCGCAACAGATGAGGTGGGAAAAAGAACCAGGGAGGGATTTGACGTACAAAGAGTGAAGTAGATTATATGACAATACTTGTATATCTGCTAAAAGTTGCCACATAAAATAAATCCTGTATTAAACTCCCCAGAAGCTGGCGGAATGGGATAAGCATAGAGATCAGAGCTGTGGGAGCGGGTGTAAATTGTCCAGGCCATTAACACACTTCGTTTGGCAATGTCCAAAACTAGGTAAGTACTGGGAACTTTTTCTCAGAGGGGTAGAAATAGCTCTTGGTATGTATATAGGGAGAGACTCAGAGATTGTCCTCTTGGAACTACCTCAGCCAGGGGGAGATCATATAAATCACTGAGAGGTAAACAACTCACTGTAGCACTCGCAGCAGCAGTTCAAAATATGTTGACCAAATGGGGTAAAGTCGAACTACCTAAAGTAATAGATTGTATCAATAGAATGAGGAACATACTAGCAATGGAGTAGATTTCACAACAGATATAAACTTACGAAATAGACTGGGTGCCATACATTACTATACTGGCCAGGGAATACTGCTAACTGAGGGAACCTCACTATCTTAAAGTGCTTCAGATTATTTCAGCCCAACATCCAATGCTCCTTCCACGTAGAGGGGAAGAGTATACATTAGGGTCAGTACAGAAACTACCAAATTGATTGGTGAAGGTGAGGATACACAAAATGCATACAATTGTCTCAACACGACACAATGCATGCAGTCTCCCATGCCTTGCAAAACATTCATATAGTGTGCCTTTACAAGTTCATAACTGGATTGATTTGCAAATGGGGGCCACTTTCACAGCTATCTTGTTCGCTAATGGGGCCACATTTATTTTGGTGCCCGGGCCTATATTTTGTACGAGTCCAGCCCTGCATTTGGATAGGGATAGTTGCTCCTTGTAGGGATTGCCAGAATGTAGGAGGGGATTAGGGTTATCACATTTATTTACTGACAACTTTTAAAGCACCTTCCATGCCATTGGCTGTAGGTGACGGTATATGTTCGAAAATTGAATCCTGTTTCATATGATGGCAATGTCTTTGTCCTCCGATGTCTCAAAATACCTATGTTAAGTACTGCACAGAATACCACCTCCTGATGTGGAATGCAAAGTTAGGAAGATCAGAAAGATTGTTTAGCAGTGCCATTCTTGCATTCTGGATTACATCCGTGTAAAGAGAGTAAGGATGCCCACAGGCCTTTTTATTTATGGGGTTTATGATGTTTTATTAAAATTAGGGAAGTTACCAAAAAATAAATAATAATAATTGTAAAGACGTTGTAGACCCAAAAATGCATGGGAGAAAACGAAGTCATTAGTCTGGTCCCCAGTTGCACAGAGATCCTGTAGCAGTGTTCATTTCCATCTTTTGCTGTATTGGACACTCAGGGTTCTGCCACTGATGTGCCTCAGAAATAAAGACAGAGAGAGACTCATTGAGACTCTATCTCCTGTGTGTGGTTGACTCCTCCACTAACACCCATGTAGTCCGTGCACAACAAGATAAGAGGGGAGCGTGACATAGTGCTTTTGTCTCTCTCCACAACTCTCCCTCCATTCACCTTATGGGGTTCGGTCACTCACCCAGGGTCCCATAACTTACCCAAAAAAAAACAATGCAGGACTTGCCTGTGGCCATGATTCAGGCTCAGAGCCGCAGCATACTGGAGCTGCTTGCCTTGAATCTCCATGTAACCTCAGTGCTCTTCTGCGTCCCCGCTCTGTCCTGCGATCCCGAAGAGTGGATTTCATTTGGTTCCCTCCGTAGGCTGTGTCCCGATCCCCTGTTCTTCTGGTGCTCACTCTCCTGGTTATCGATGTGTTTTCTCCTCCTCCTCCGCATCGCTTATTGTCCCATAATCCTTACATGCCTCCAACCTAACGTTTTCCTGGTGTCTCTCTCACTATTTTCAGGCCACCTCCCTTTCTCCTTCCTGGCTCTGACGACAGTAAAGAAGGTGTCAGAGCATCTGGAGTGCTCTGCTCAGGTTTTCCCAAGTCTTCTTTGTCGGCCGTATTGGAAAGGGAGCCACTGACTTGATTACAATACCCCCTTTCCATGAGTGGCCGATTGGGCCAATGAGATATGGGTTCTTGGGACAGGTAATCTACATGACTTTGCAAATGTCCTGGACAGTGCTCCACCTGCACAGAAAAAGGTTGTAAGGCTAGGAATCACTGCATCACCATAGTATTTTAGTCTTTGTGTCTGGCCAACCAAACTAGTGGGGCGTGGTCTGTAAACAAAGTAAAAGTACATTCCAATAGATAATATTGTAATGCCTCCACAGCCCAACTAATAGCTCGACATTCTTTCTCAATTGTGGGATAGCGTTGTTCTTGGGCAAGAAATGTTTGGCTAATGTATACTATCGGGTGGAGATAACCATTGCAGTCCGGCTAAGATAGAACAGCCCCAAGACCCTACCAGAGGCGTCTGTTTGTAACACAAAAGGCTGTTGACAATTAGGATAAAGCAATACAGGCTCTTTACAGAGAATGGCCTTCAGACTGCAAAACTCTCTTGCTTTGGATCTTAGCAGGTTGATGGTTCTTTAGCTTATCTGTGAGAGGGGCTGACAGGTCTGAAAAATGTGGGCTAAAGCGTCTATAATACCACTAACCCTAAGAAGTAGCGTACTTCTTTCTTGGTGGTAGGAAGGGAAATATCTTTGATTGCATGAACTTTCTTTATTTGGGAACGAATGGTTCCTGCCTGAATTTTGAACCTCAGATAATTGATGGACCCTGTGGGAAGAGTACACTTCTTTTGGTTAGCTGTGAGACCCGCAGTTTGTAGCTTTGAGAATACTTGGGACAATTGTTGTATTTGTGATTCCCAGGATGGACTGAAAAGAAGAATGTTGTCTAAATTAGCTGCTGCATAGGCATTGTGGAGTTTTAAGAGCTTATCCATTAGCTGTTGGAAGGTCAAGGGGACTCTATGCAAGCGAAATACTAATACTTTATAGTTATATAAACCTGAAGGGGTGGAGAAAGCTGTTTTCTCCTTGGCTTTTTCAGCCATTCAATTCGCCAATACCCCTTCGTCATGTCTAAGGTGGACAAATAGGTAGCCTGGCCTAACTTTTCTATCAATTTGTCCAACTTAGACATAGGGTACGTGTTAAACTTTGAGATGCTGTTAAGTTGTCTGAAATCTATACAGAAGCTTATAGAACCATCCGGTATTGTCACCAGAACAATGGGGGAACAAAAGTCACTGTTTGAGGGCTCAATGATATCATCTTGTAGCATATTGGCTACTTCCCTTTCCCCAGCTTCTCTCCTGGCTGCAGGAATGTGGTATAGCTTGAACCTGACTACTTTACTCCCCTCAGTGATTATGTGGTGTTGGATTAAATTGATTCTCCCTGGTTTGCCGGAGAATAACTTAGAAAAACCAAAAAGAAGGTTGTTAAATTGCTTCCTTTGATTTTGGTTGAGGTTGCACCCCATAGGTATACTCTCGATATTGTTCTGCTTTGTTGTAGAGCACAACTCTATGGTCAAGGGTTCTGAATCTGTTATGAAAAATGCCTTTTTTCCGTTGTGTAAATTGGGGTTTCAGATTGTTTCAATCTCTTTAATACATTAACATGATATATCTGCCCCTCTTTCCCTTTGGGGGGCACGGCAACCTTATACAAGACAGGGGTAACCTGTTTAATGACTTTATAAGGACCATACCATTGGGCTTATAGCTTATTATCCGAGGAGGGTAACAATTTCAGTACCTCCTCTCCAGGTAAAAGACAGCAGGCTCTGGATGTTTTATTGTACTCATTTTTTCTGGCTTGCTTGGGCTTTTTCTAGATTTTCCCTCACTTTCTTCCCACAAAGACTGTACCTCACTCCTCAAATTAAAAGCATATTCTAACAAATTAAGATCTTCATCTTCCTCCTCTTCCCAATGTTCTGCAGCCATATCAAGAAAAGTGTGTGGCTGCCTGCCAAGCAATAGTTCCAAGGGCGAAAACCCAGTTGAAGCTTGTTAATGGCTGCGTATTGCAAAAAGGACTAACCGTACATTTTTATCCCAGTCCCTCCCATTTTTGGAAACCAGTTTTATTCAATTGTTCTGATGGTTCTATTATACCTTTCTACCAAACCATCAGTTTGTGGGTGGTAAACTGAGGTTCGGATCTGTTGTATCCCTAAAACCTTGCAAATCTGGGCCATGAGACGAAACATAAAGGGAGTACCTTGGTCAGTGAGTATTTCCTTTGGAAATCCTACTCACAAAAAAAACTCTGTCATAGCCTGGGCAATGACTGTAGTTGCCATGCTAGAGTAAGGTATGACTTCTCGATACCTGGTTGCATAGTCCGCCAAACCCAAAATGTACTGATACCCCTTTGAGGATGGTACCAGTGACTCTACCAGATCCATTCCTACCCTGGTGAAGGGAATACCCTATAATCAGGAGGTGTTTTAAGGGCACTCTATGGTCAGTTGATGGATTCACTAATTTGCATTTCTTTCACTCTTCACAGAATTTTCTGATGTTGGAGAATACTCCTGGCCAGTAGAATTCTCTAGAAAGATATTCTTCAGTTTTCTCCCTACCTTAATGTCCACACCCTACTTGGCTATGGGCTAAATGTAGTACCTGCCTTTCGAAGACACCAAGGACAACTAGTTGGAAGTTTCTTTTCCCATTCTTGAAAGCACTCCAATATAAGAGGCCCTTTCGTATGACAAACTGGGGTCCTACATGCCATGGATTTTCCTCTACTGCATAACTCCGTGCGTTAGGAAGGTTTTGGTCCTCTTGTTGTGCCACCCTTAAACTGCACCGATGTTCCCATTCATCGTCTGTGGAAAGAAAACCTGACTGAGTTTCAGAAGGTTGTCAAGAGGAAAATTTGTTTGTTCTGGCATTTCTCAAACTTAGTCAACCTAGGATTTGGCTTACCCCCGACCATATCCTCTCTGTGGAAAGGGGCATCTTCCAACCAATGGGTATGTCTTGCCTGACTTGTCATTTTCCTGTTTCACCTGAGCTGGAATATGCCGTTCTGACTGGCCTTTCAAGACGTTCCTCCTGTCCCCAGAGGTAGTTTGGCATTTGTCTGACAGGTAGGCATCAGAATATGGGTAAGCATCTGAAAGTTCAACAGGTTTCAAAAAACATGCTTGTAAACAACTACCTTGATCAGACGATTTGAAGGTTCTGTGTCTGCTAGGAACAATATATATTTTCATATTATAAGTTCCTCTATTTCAGAAGCACAAAATGTGTAATTAATGCTTTTTATGTCTTTGTCTTACTATGGAGGTATGGAATTTTCTTTGTGTTTCTTCACGTTAGGAACATTTTTCCCTTCATTCACCAGTGTCTTAAAATGTAGCTTTTCACTTGGATTTTGCAGATTGCTGATTTTAGATTCTACAATTATAGATTTTATTTTTACTTTCATTTCAGAATTAACTATGTCATAATGGGGATTTAATTTGTGGGTATCTCTTTTGCATTGTGTGCATATTATGCTTAGCACTTGGATCCCCATGTCAGCTTTTAGAGCACCTTACAAAAGCATAAAGAGTAAAATAATTTCAATGTATGAACTAATAACATGACATCCAAGCAAGGAAATGTGTATGTATTACCGATTGTAATCGACCCAAGTAGATATTAAATTGAAATAGGGAGTGCTTGAGCTCTACTGCAATTCTAACAGGTCATTTTATCAGATCTGTGTATAGCTCTGAACTGGAACTGAATCCTTGGAGCCTTGCCAGATGCAGTGAACCCGGAGCACAGCCACCTGCCCATTGTGTGATAACATTTTTCTGCATGAGTAAGACAATGCCTAAGTAAACCTAACTTAACCCAGCAAGTATGTGTATGTTTTTAAACATGTCACAAATTCTGACATACATGACTAAAGGGAGCCCCTGGTTATTCACATATCTTCAGATATGCCATATGTTCTTTGCAAAAGAGATTTTTTTTATGAACTATAGGTCACTGACTATCGTTTCTCCTATTTTGTTGCAGGTGACCGGCTATTTTTTTGTTTTCTATCATGCAACAGTCTGAAATGGACATCTTTGTGTCTATGCAAAAATGGGCATTATTAAATAATTAAAGAGATTACACTTCAGCCAGTAATCACAAATAAATAAAAGATAAATACGCAGTAGGACGCACCAGAAAGAGTTTATTTTTGCAGGTGGGTCCTGCCAAATCACCTACTTTATGAAGCTGCACATTTCAAATAGCATCATTAATGTGTACTGCACATGTGGGACATTGTCCCTTCCAATACTTTCTCGGTCTAATATTTGTTACTTGGCTTTAAAAGTGTGCATTGGTTTTCTCAAATTCAATGATGTTAATGAAGGTGTGGACATTTGTTAAACTACGTATTCCAATATATGTGGGATAAAGAAGCCTCTGCCATACATTATAAGAATACTGCACGTCACTGAAAGATCAGTGACCATATACAGAAACTGTATAGAGGATGTTTTATTCATTATAGTACACGACCAAAGCATTCCCCGTCCCACAAAAGGCCTTAATCCTTGGTCTTATACTCCTTCGTATAAACTAAAATAGCTGCGAATGTGATCACAAAATGTAAGAATAAAACAGACCAATATGCTAGTAATTTGCTGTTAAAACATATACAGTTTAACGTAAGCCACTCTCAAGACCAGCTATATTTCATAACTTCAGGTAACTTGCAGTTGAACTGTAGATATGCAAAAAAAAAAAAAATGGTCATAAATAGCTTCTTTCTACTATTGAATGATTAATTCTGGAAAACAATTCAGAAGAGTTGAAAAGCTACTGCTTATTTATACGGTTTATATATTAGTAGCAATTCTGTTCATTTCCCTTTTCGTCATACTGGCTGATGGCTCTGGTAACTGGCATTGTGACATCAGAAATGTGCTGTAATAATTTATTACAGCGGAGCGGCTCCGACATTTTCTTATTACAGATAACTAGTAATGTTACAACTACACTGAAATAAGAACATCAGAGACAGTTTATATACAGGTATTGAAGATTCCCATAAATTTTAACTTTTTTGTCATTTGGTAGGTCGCTGTGTGCAATTCCCTGTGACCAGCTGCAAACTCAGAGATGGTGGCCTGCAGGGAATAGAATACCACCATCCCTGTATTCACATTTTGAAACGAGACACTTAACTGCTCCTCTTGAGGCCCCAGTTTTACGGAAGGTTCAGGGATCCTGATCCCGGATGATATTGCCCAAATTTGGTTTTGGTCCTCCTCTTGAGGCCACCTGCCACAATTACCAAATGGGAAGCTGCCCAGTGGGGCCACCTTCCTCTTTGTGTACGGGCTACTTCCTCTTTTGAGGTGTCAAAAACTGTTCGATGGTTTGCAACCAGAATTTCAGTTTCAAATCATTGATACATCTTTCTCATTGTGATATGTAGCTAAGAGGAATGAGTCGCAAAATCCCTCTTGTGATACCGGAAGGCTATTTCTATTCACAAAATGTTTTTGTAGATGCAAACACTGTGATTTTACAAATCTGAGTGTTTGCGACTGTAACATTATTTTGTAGATCATGCCCAAGAAACACTTGTGGCCCTAAATCTTAAGAATTGTGCACCGGTATTTGTATCTGGTCAATGACAGGTTTTTGTAATAAAAGGAATGGGTTGCATAGTCTTGTTTATAATCTGCTGAAGAGTGAGCAAATTCTCTGAACATTTCCAGGGCTATAATCAATGCCCTATAGCGTTTTGAGGCCACAGGAAGACTGTGCCAATCTCCATCCAATCAACTGAACATCCTAGACCTATATTAGGGGGGCGATGCTTAATGAATGATGTAGGATAAAACACAAATTACATTGCCTTGACGACGTTTAATATATATGCATATTAGGTCATGCTGTAGTGTACGTTTCCAAGACATGCACCAATAACTTGGTGTTTAATCTTATCGGAATTGCAAAAGTATGCGACGTCAAAATTTAAAAAACGTTAAAAAAATAAATAAGACAGTTTAAACTGTGCAACAGCGGTAGGGTCATTGTTTAAACTTTGAAATGATCCGTTGTGAGTCTGATAAATATTGAGGTTAGAGTCAATACGAGCCTTGTAGGCAGATAACTAGGCTTAAGATCAAGTCTGGGAGGCATTTTACTGGCACAACTTTTGGTTTTCAGGAGCTGTAATTTCAATCGTAGAACTTTCCATAGAAACCAAAACATAAGCATTTAATGTAGAGTGTGGCCAAACAAAACTGGCAGGTGTTTCTCTGCTCTACTGAAAAACGAATTAACTAACACAATTTGTCCGAATCACAATTCATGCACTGATCAATGTTCTCTCCTTGTGACATGTTTTTGTTATTATACAATGATTATATTACCATTCCCCGATCTCAATAAAGCATGTCTCTCCAATTAAGTTTATAGTCACAAATGAAGCATTCGTATATTTGATGGGAAATAACGTTTCGAAAGTAGGTACCGTTTAATAGTTCTTCCAGCTTTTCGACTACATTTGATTTATGGTGTTTCTTTTGTCAGAGCTGGTCATTCTTCACCCCCTTCCTCCCCCTCCCCCCACAAAACGTGCCGATACTGGTTTCTTGTGAACTTCATCTAGCTGCCAGAACTAGACTTTACAGGCGGAGGAGCAATATGGATTCTGTCACTCGTCATCTGTGCTCATCATTTCAGTTCATCAGGAAATCCTCCCTCCACTTTTCTACTTTTCTTTGATTCAAGGCCAACTAGAAAAAATGCGGTCTTCTACGGCAGTGATTTGTTACGGCTTTAACATCATTGCAGTGACTGTATGCTAGTTGGAGTGTGATGGGGACTGAACTTCAGTATTAAACAGTTTCTTCGGTTTGATGAAAAGAGCATATTTAAGTAAATTCTTTCTGACTAAATTGTTATCGTAATAATTAAATCTCGAATAAAAGAGGAAAGCACTAAAATAAAGTTACATGAACACGTCAGTACAACTTATGCTATTTGGGCGAAATGTTGGCAAATGGTAGCAGAAAATGCAAATGCGCTTGAAAGGTTAGTAGTTACAGTAGCACGATTTGCTGACATTTCGCCTAAATAACATAAGTTGAACTAATGTGTTAATATAATTTTGTTTTCGTTTTATCACTTTGTGGTGGAGAGGAAACCCTAGACTCCCTATCTTGATTCCCTCCTTTTCGTCTTACCTTCCAGCTCATCACACCCTTTTTTCTCCCTCACTCTTTGCATTTCCTACTGACACTGTACGACACGTTTGTTGCAGTGCTGAAAGACACAAACAACATTAATGCAGTTGTGACTGACATCATTTAGGACATTCCAAAGACTGATTCAAGGTATGTGGCTAGCTTTAATGGCAGATTCTACGAACTCAATCAAGTGTCTGGTGACTAGGCCCTACTGAAAGTTCAGCTCTGAACTTCTTTCAGAGGCCTCCATGGTGCTTTTTTCTGAATTAAAAGATGGCAGGGCATTTAAAAACATGGCTTCCTCAGCCACTGGCTTGTATCACCTGTTTTACCCTTCGGCTTCTGAAGGTTGATAAGTTGAAGCTCTGTTGATAATTACAGAGTTACATTGCTTAAAGGCAGCCGCTGGATATGGTTTCCTGTCGTGCTGTCGTGTATATCTTGGTGCTGGAGTCAAAAGACCTTGCTAGGAGCCACCGTAGTTGCACCAATATTGGGATGAAGTGGCCCTACTATTCTGGAAATAGACTGCTCTTGCTGCTGCATTTTGAATACTCTTCAACTACCAAACAGCTCCCCGGTAAAAGTCAATACTGAACTGGTATAATCCAGTGGCTGGAAAAATAGTACTAATAAGAATCTCCCTCCTTGTAGGTTCTTGTTAGTGCATGATGTTCCTCCTTAGGTGGAACTGTTAGTATGAATTCAATGTTATTTCAGGTATTTTTTTTCCATTGAAACATTATGGTTATAAAAGGGCGTGTACGTTCTTCACTACAGGTAAGGTGAAGAAAAGGGGGTCTCAACACAGACCTATGAAATGGAACTTTTTCTCTAAGCTCTGTATTGTGGCTGTAATGAGAGCCAACCAGCTCACTTTCATCCTTCTAATGTCCAGAGAGCACTCATGGATCATAATGATTCCAGCCCCTCCACTCTCCATCTTCACTAGCACCTGAGGGTCTTTAGAATACATCATTAAATACAGTTTTAATAATCTGACGCGCCAGACCAGTGGCAATGTATTCCTACTAAATGTCAATAAACAATAGAGAGAGAGAGGAGGGAGCAAAGGCTCTTGTTTGTCTCCCCTAATCTTGAATTAAACAAAGATAACTTGCTCAGAGCTAAGCTCTAGATAACCCAATCATTCGGGTCATTGAAAAAGATCTCCCTTGCAGGGAACCCATTAGGTTTATAGAAGAACCCTCACCCACCAACTTAGTTGGTAGCATGCTTCATCATTGGGTTCCCACCCAGGAGGCCGAGTGCCTCCTAGGTGTGCTTCAACGCCTGATTTCAGCGGAGCTGGTTTATTTGTTATGTTGCGTTTATGTGAGTAGTGGATACCGTGAAAGGGAAAGGTTAAAACTTCATCCAGGGTACCCAATATTATTTTATTGTTTGGTCCCTGGTGTAGGGGTAAAATCATATAAGTGAACATGAGTGAGAGGAATTGTCTCACACGTCTCTTCAAAGGTATTTGAACATATTAATCCAAGTGAAGACATGTTTCAGCCGATGAGGTTTCAATTGATTGGCTTTCTTAAGGACCTGTGGTTCAGAGTAAACCCTGAACTCACGTGACCTCTGCACACACCCTAAGGTGTGCAGAGGTGTGTAAGTGTGTAACTTATGGGTTTCACCATCAAATTTCAAAATTTTAGAGCAGGGATACTTTCCGTGACATGGATCCTGACAGGAAGCGGTGCCTATTGTCACACATTCATCAAGGTCAGCCGCCTACAGTGTTACCTGCTAACACCTCTCTTCCAGGATGCCTACTAAATGTAGCTGTGAAAGAATCAACCATTGCAGATCTCCATAAGTCAAGTGACTCTTGAAGGACCCCAAACATACTTTGGTGCCTAGCCTTCAAAAAGCGATTCATTCAAGAGCATCATGCCACGGAAAGTTATGAAGACTCTGAAGGAGCCAGCAGTTCTGAAGGTGTTAAGACAGCTGGGCACCCCTTTTTAAATGTCCATGGAAATCTCACCATAATGTCAATTACATTCGTTTTAGATCTTTAACCTAAATGGAAACCCACGGAATCCTATTCAACACGTCTCCTGTATACAGACAGTCAGAGAGCTCTGAAACTGCTTATGCCCCATCCCTTTCATTAGTTTTAGCAAGAATGTGTGTTGAGAAGACACCCTGAAATTATGGAGATTGTGCCTTATTAAGAGGAGAGTATCAAAGTAATTAATTTCCAGACCATAAGGATAGAGCCATCTTGGGGTAACAGTTTCATGACTTTAAAGACAATTGGGGACATAGAGAGTGGATGCAGCGGCTGGGCAAGGATCGGTATCAACCCTGCACAGCCTTCTTCAAGGAGGCCCATCTACATAGTAGAAATTAGGGAACAACACAAGCAACAATGGATGAGTGACACACAAATGCTATAGATTTTCTTAGCCCCATAAAGAGCCATCATCCACTGGTTTTGTGTTCTGTATTGAATGTTCTGATGAACACCATATCATGTGCCTGCAGAACGCCTAAGCAAGAAGAATGAGCCATTTCACATTCATGGCTGTTGCTTATTTTTCTATATTTAAGATTACTATCCTATGGAAATATGTGTTTTGATATTTGATAGTGTGCTTTTTGTTTTCATATTCATATAAACATATTAAGGGTAGTGATTTTATATTGGGTTAGAGAAATTGCACCCGTGAAATGGTGAAATAATTCTCATGAATTGCCCCTCATGTTACATTACTAACGATGAGGACATTTTCTAATAATAGATTTGAGAATTAATATAAAAATGGTGCCTTCAAGTTTTGAGGTAAGAAGAACATTTTCAGCTACTGGGGAACTTGTTATTTTTCGATTAACGGTATAGAATGAAAACGCACTGAATTTTCAGAAGCATAAACTGGCCTTGCTGCTGCTCTCGGCTTCCAGAGTTCAGCTTTCAGGTATGTTCAAAGTGTATGCACCCCCCATAATGCCAACATTTAGTTTAATTATAATTATAGATGATTATCGAAGAGGAAACTCCTAAAATCTAGCATATTGTCTGTTTTTATAACATTATTCCCGTGTTCATTTATAATCACCACATTTTTCCTAATATCCCTTGTAATAATTTTACAAATCATTTGCATTAGATTGCCTTAAAAAAGTCTTGTGTTTTCAGAAACCTTGTGTGCGTGTGCTCTCTTGGAGAAAAGGATGAAGGAAACTCACTTAAAACCCTGACTTACTGATAGGTATTGTTGTATTATTAACGCAAACGTTCTGCTAGTAAGTTCAGTAGAGATTTGTGGAACAATACCTATCTGTTTATCTTGGTTTATTGGTACGTTTGCATACATGTGCTTGCTCTTGGAGCAGGGGAACTATTCCAGTTGTGGTGAGGAGTGTCCCGACATGCAATACACTGCTAAGAGGTAGCAACATTGTGAAAACTGTGTCCCACTGTTGCTATATCATAGGATAAAACTGTTTTCCTTTGTGTTCTCCCATCGTGGCCTCAGACTCCAGAGACCAAGCAAGGCAGCAGAATGCGGGCTGGCACTCTAACTTGCTATCTTCTTACTCTCTCTGGTCTCCATAAAGGAGGCAGAAAAACACAGTAGCGCTCTTCATCCGCTAGTGGCAACATTCTTTCCTAACCCACACTGAGAGAATAAATCTGACAGATAGAAATATGTGCAGTGATGGGCGGCTATAACAGAACTGCTGTCAGAGCAGCACCCGCAATCCACTCTCAATCTGAGAGAAGAGGCTACAACTTTGGCCAAGGTTTTCTTGGTGAGAAACATCCACATAATTAACAGTTATCCATTTTATATTCAACACATGCTGAAACAAATTATCCATTTTAGATTCAACACATGGAAGAAATTAATCACTGTTGGACTTGGCCCTTTCTGCAAGGACATCCCCAGATTTTTTGCCTCTTACCCTCCACTATCTGCTGAATTCGTTTTTGTTGGCCTTAGCACTCTGCATATTTTACCACTGCTAACCAGTCGTAAGTGCTTGTGCTCTCTGCTTAAAACACTTTAACATTGGCTTATACCAAATTAGCATATTTAATTTACTTATAAGTCCCTAGTAAAGTGATAATTCATGTTCAAAGGGCCTGTAAATTAAATGCTACTAGTGGGCCTGCACTAAAGTATCCCTGTAAACATGTCTCAGGCCTTCCATTGCAGTACCTGTGTGTGCAGTTTTAAATAACCTTTTAGAGTTGGGGGGTGCTAGAGAGCCCACAGCAAGATGGCCACACTCTAGTGCTGCTCTGCTGGCCGAGTGTAATGATCCATCCAAAATCCTGGGATGGGAGTGCCATTCATGCATACAACTTGGAGAACAGTCTTAAGATAGCAGCAGGACTGAGTTGTGCTTTTTAAATGGCGGATTGGGCGGCACTGGGAGCAAATTCCTGACACGATGTGGCCACAGAGGCAGATATGTGGTTTCAAAATGGCGGCTGCCTGACAGGCTATTTGTGACTGAATAACAGAGGAGAGACTGCTGCTGGACCTGCAAAACGGCGTGAGTGTTGCCATGGCCTGCGGTGCGACCATCGTATGGAGATCTGTGCAAGAGCCTGGCGGTGCTTTGCATGAGTGCCGGAGGAATGACGACTCTGCGGCAAACCCTGGTGCAGACGAATTGAGGAGAGCACGGCAGGGAAAGGGTGTCTGCTTGTTGCACCCCGGAGCTCTGCCCATCATGCAAACATGCTGAGGGGGCTCGCAAGAAGTGCTGCAGCGGTGCCGTGACCCGCAAAGCGAGATCAAAGCAGCGGGGCTGCGGAGGTGCTGGTTATTAGAGGCTGCCTGCAGTGGGATAAGTGGACCAGGACGGCCCTCCGGCTGAGCCCGAGATGTGTGCTGCGCTGAAGTGCCGTGCTGCGGGCAGCAGACGGAGAGTGTATCTGGGCCTGCTTCGGGGAGAAACTCCACACGGTGAGTGCGGCAGCCGCAGAGTGAGCTAGAGTATTGGTCTCCCTGGCCGCAAGCTGAAAACGCTGCCGCCGAAGGGAAGGAGCGCGGCGGCTCGAGTACCGGTGCTGCTGCGAGGCTGAGGAGTATGGGTCCGGCCTGTACCGCGGGAGCCCCAAGGCCAGATCGCAGGACAAATTCAGTGGTGGACGCGGGGGGCCCAGCGCCTGGAATAAGATATGCACATAAGGCCATGACTAAACAATACCCTGCCACATCTAGGACACTTGTACTACAAGAGCCAGGGCACGGGGACCTTGGGAGAGGCAAGTCGTGAAAGCACTGGAGGCCTGGCTTAGAGTCAGTGAGTGCGACAGAGTGAGCATTGTGCTACCTAGGGCCACAAGGGAAGTTGGAAGGAACAGCGCAAGATCTAGCTGCAGGAGGCTGCGCTGCATCAACACAATGGGAAAAACGCATAAACAACAAGCACGCCTTAATTTTGAAGCACGCAGGCCTGACAGAACACAGCAGCATGCACACTCGGACTCTGAGAAGGAGCCCTTTGGGGGGATGCCGCAACGCTGGAGGCAACGCTTCTGGCAATGCAGACCAGCCTGCAATCTATAGATGGTAAGATAGAAGCGGATGGATCATATGGCAGCTAAATTAGATAAACAAGGCGCCAGGCTGGGAGAGGCTGAGCAGCGCATATCCACGATGGAGGACGGCCTACAAAATGTCTCTACTAAATGTCTTAATATGGAGAAGGTGCTGGCAGTGATCCAAGCTAAGAACGATGATTTGGAGGCGAGATCTCGCCGCAATAATCTCTGCATTACTGAGCTGCCACAATCTACGAATACAGGGATATTAGAACTGTACATCGCGTCAATGTTAAAGTCAATCTTCGGGCCTGAAAACCTATCTGCTGTTCTGATAGTGGAGAGAGTGCATAGATCTCTGGCAGCGCGGCCCATCCCTGGGGCTCCGCCGCCACCGATTATTGCAAAATTACTCAATTATCGAGACCAAGATGCTGTGCCGTGACTTGTCAGGGAGAAACAAACAATCAGCTATCAAGGGAATAATATCGCTTTCTACCCTGATTTTATGGCTTCGGTCCAGGCGGCGCGCAGAGAATTCCAGGCAGTCAAGAAAAAGCTGCAGGCTGAACATATACAATATGCTATGCTGTACCCGGCCAGGCTGCGCATCGAGACTAGGGGCAAGAACAAGATTTTCAACTCGCCGAAGGTGGCTATGGAATACATCAAGTCATTACCGAGAACTCAGAAAGATCTGGCCAGCGGGTTGGAGGACGGTGCAACTGGCAAGGACTAACCAGGTTCCAAACGTGTGGAGAGGGAAGTTGGTTTATGCTGGTGTTCGAAAGTGGTAAGACTGTGATAGGTGGGATGTCCCTACCATGTGAGACATTAACTAACTGTCTATTGAACGGATTGTGTGTACAGAAAGGGCTGGACTGTTACTAGACGCCTGGCAAGAAGAGCCCCCTGCGAAGGAGCATTTAGTTAATTGCTCAGTTCTCTGTGCGCGGGGTCTCTGCGGCCTTGAACATTTGATTCCCACGTAAACTAATTGCAACAGCTGGAACTCCCAGGTCATGACCCAGCCACCCTCCCGAGTATTGGGTGGGAGAACGGGCGATAGCAACCCCCGAAGGGTACACCCCTACGATAAATGTTTGTGATTGTTTTTCTTTTGCAGGAATTTATGTTTCCACGGGATGGCTTTAGCAAGTTGGAAATGCTGAAGTGGGTGGGGGGGGTTAATGTTTGTCACCAGTTGCAGATGCAGTGCAGGACAATCAGGATATTGAGCATGCTGTGGCCCAATAGATGGGGGGGCTCCATCCCACTGGATATTCAAGATACATTTGAGTGATGCAGAGACAGGGGGATCTAATTAAATTGTTAACATGGAATGTGCAGGGCCTAAACAACCCCAAAAACATCAGGCAGGTGTTTGCTTACCTGGATCGACTTGGGATCCAAGTAGCACTGCTGCAGGAAAGACACCACATGAAAATCACAGGGAGACTGTTGGGAAGAGATGGGCGGTGGTGAAAGTTTCTTCGCCCTGCTCCTCATATTCCAGGGGAGTGTTGCTATTAGTGAAGAAGGGTACACCATTTACTCTCCTCCATACTGAGACAGATGAGGAAGGCCGGTTTCTGCTGGTACAGGGATGCTTGGGAAGCACGAGAGTAACACTGGTCACCACGTCTAGACCCAATGTGGATGAACCTGCATTTTATAATATGATATGGAGATGCCTGGGGTCCATGCCGGACTCAGTGGTTATACGGGGGGGATTTAAATGTATACTTGGATCCCTTGCTAGACCGCTCGGCCACTTCGGACTGGCATGGGTAGCAAGCGGCTAAGACCGCAAAGGAAATTAGGGAGGCCGAAGGGCTGGTAGATATATGGAGACGCACGCAACCTGGGCTTCATCCTGGACTCCTCCCTGTCGATGACCAGACAAGTCAACGCCGTCTCATCTTCATGCTTCAACACCCTGCGCATGCTCCGCAAGATCTTCAGATGGATCCCCACTGAAACCAGGAAGACCGTCACCCAGGCACTCGTCACCAGCCGACTGGACTATGGGAACACCCTCTACGCCGGAACCACAGCCAAACTTCAAAAAGACTCCAGCGCATCCAGAACGCCTCCGCACGACTCATCCTGGACATCCCCCGACACAGCCACATCACCGGACACCTGAAAGACCTGCACTGGCTCCCCGTCAGCAAGAGAATCACGTTCAGACTCCTCACCCACGCACACAAGGCCCTCCACGACCTGGGCCCAAAGTACCTCAACGACCGCATGACCTTCTACACGCCCACACGCCAGCTACGATCAACCAGCCACGCCCTCGCCACCGTACCACGCATCCGCAGAACCACCGCCGGAGGAAGATCCTTCTCCTACCTGGCAGCCAAGACCTGGAACTCCCTCCCCACTCACCTTCGGCGAACCCAGGACCATCTCTCCTTCAGGAAGCAGCTCAAGACCTGGCTGTTCGAGCAGTAACTTACCCCCTCCCCCAGCGCCTTGAGACCCTCCCGGGTGAGTAGCGCGCTCTATAAATGCCGTGATTGATTGATTGATTGAGATCTAGGAACCCCACCAAGGAGGGAACTTGTGTCTCATCAGTGCATGGCACATGGTTCCGGCTGGACTATTGGCTGGTATCTGCTGAGGTCAGTAGCTGGACGGTGGGCGTAACCCATCTGGCCAGGATGCTATCTGATCTTTACCCTGTTCTGCTAGAAATTGACTACCTGTGTATGCTAGAACCCCGTTCCAATGGAGACTTCAGCCCACAGCATTGCTTGACCACGTTTTTAAAAGCAGTATAGGCACGGCCATCATCTGTTTTTTTTATGGAAAATGAGGGATTGGTGGATGGGACCGGGACAATGTGGGAAGCCTTCACGGCAACTATCCATGGGGAATGTATGGGGGTACAGGTGGGGGTATTGAAGGCGCTCCATAATAAACTGAAGGACATACAGTGAGAATCATATACCCTTGGAAAGGAGATACGAGCAGTGCCCCACCTGGGATAAATTAGCTAAAATAAGGCAACTAACCACAGAACACCAGAAATAGCTGAACAAGACGTGCGGCATCGATCCAGAAGGTGGAAAGCGACGGTATATGGGGGGGGGATCGAGATGCATGCAAGCCTCCAAACTAGCTGATCCAAAGACACAGACACATGTAGTAGAAGTTGTGGACCAAAACTCTGTGACCCACCGCATGAAAACGGATATCCTTACATTTGCTGAATTTTATGCTGGACTGTATAGACTGCAGCAGTCCGCCTCTGAATCTGAATTGGCTGGTTATCTACATGATGTGGCCCTGGGCTGGCTATCCATGGGACAGAGAGAATACTTGCTGCAGCCAATGACAGTTGTGGATGTGAAAGGGGTCATTATGGCCTCAAGCGGTAAGGCAGCTGGGGTGGATGGGTTCCCTATTGAATTCTACAAAACCTATACAGATAGCCTAGCTCTGCACCTACTGGCATTATATGCAGAAGCATATGAACGCGGTGAGCTACCCACAACCCTATGTGAAGCCCTCATAGTCACGCTATTAAAGCCAGATAAGGACCCAAGTAAATGTGAATCCTATAGGCCGCTATCCCTTATTAATATAGACACTAAAATCTTGGCAAAGATGATTGCAACCCGACTACAGCCCCTTGTGCCTAATATGGTGTTGCCGGATCAATCGGGGTTAGTGGCTGAGCTGTCTACAGCGCATAATCTAAGGACCCTGTTTGGGGTGCTGCACCAATTAAATCCGGAGATGAAGGTTGTGGCAGTGTTACTAGATGCTGCCAAAACATTCGACTCCATTAATTGGGAGTATTTGTTTATGATATTACACCGCATGGGGATGCCGTTAGTATTCCTGAGGTGGATCTGCCTGCTGTACACCAACCCTGTAGCAAGGATACGAATCAATAAGTGCGTCTATGGACCGATGGGAATCTGCAGGGGCACTAGGCATGGTTGCCCGCTATCCCTGATGTTATTCTCTCTCACACTGGAGCCTTTGGCCTGTATAATAAGACAGAGATACTCGCAGGCTGCGTTACGATTTCAACAGCGTCCACTCACTATATTCCTTTATGCAGACGACATGCTGCTATATGTGAAAGACCCAGAGGTGCATTTGGCACCGCTGATACAGGAGTATGTGAGGTTTGAGAGATTTTCAGGCCTAAGCATAAACTGGGATATGTCCATAGTGTTACCCCTCACACAAGGTACCACCCCCTACGACCTGGAGTTCCCATTCACATGGACTACGGACCCGGTCAAATAACTGGGCATCTGGGTCCATAGAGATCCGGAGGTTGTAGTCCATATGAACTATGGGTGCGCAATTGCAAACCTGACGGACCAAGTTGCCCAATGGATACGGTTGACATTATCTCTGGTGGACTGTATAGTGGTAATGAAAAGGGCGGTCCTGCCCAAATTCTTATATATGTTCGTAAATATACCCATAGTTCTAAACAAGGCGATGTTTAAAACCCTCAAAACATATATGCTAACTCTGGCCTGGGCGGGCAAGCAACCAAGATGCAGCTGGGATGTATTGAAACAGCCATATGAGTGGGGAGGTTTTGGCACCCCGGACATGTACCATTATTATTTATGTGTGCAACCTCAGTTTGCACATAATTGGTATTTCCCACAGTGGTACCTGCCGCACCTGGCGGTGGAGGCAGACAATGACTACCCCACCCTGCTCGCTGCTATGGTGTTACAAGGAAGGCCTGATATCACTCGACTTGAGATAAATACTGCTACCAGCACTTCAAAGGCATGGAAGAGGTTGGGTGATAGAGCAGGCAGGGCCTATAATTATGCTCCAGCTATGCCCCTCGCTGCGCATGCAAGTATTTCTGTCACTCATGAGGCCAGGGCAATGTTGTTGTTGCGGAAGGCCAGAGTGAACACGCTGGGTGATCTATATACGGGTGGGCACTTTTTGACACTGGAGACACTTACTGCTAAACAGCCATATACGGCGATCTTAGGATTTATATATGCCAGTCTTCAAGCGGCGGTTAGGTCCCTCTACCCCGAGTTTCCAAATGAGCCAGAGATGCTGAAAGTGTTACAGATGTTGCTGATGAATGGGTCACAAAAAGGGTTAATAGCCAGATTGTACAACACATCCCTTAGAGAGAATCCAGGGAGCGTAACAGTGGCTCTACACAGGTGGAATGGGCTGCTGGAGGTGCCAGTAACTCAGGAAGATTTGGAGGCATGCTGCGCTCTCACTGGCAGTTTAACAGCCAATGGGAACCTTAGGATTATCCTCTTTAAATACCTTCAACAAAAGTATTATACTCCTGTTTTGCTTCATAGGTGGGGGCTCCGGGCTGACTCCAGGTGTGTGTGGGAGCATGGATGCCAATTTTCTGCATCTTGCCTGGGGCTGCAGATCAGTGTATAGGTTCTGGACCTGGGTCATACAAATACTGTTGATAATGGTAATGGAACGGGTAAGTTGTACCCCGCAAATATGCCTGCTTGGATTGGTCAAACTACTTAAGCCGTGTAACCGTAAACTGGTGGCCATCAGCACGCTGCTAGCTAAGAGACTTGTAGCAAAAAACTGGGGTAAGAAAATGACTCCCACAGTGACGTAATGGCTAAGGGATGTAGTATACTGCAGAGAACAATTGGACATATATGCGGAAGAACTACAAGACTCATGCAAACCAAAGGATAATGGGGCCCAGTGACAATTTATCTCTTAGAACACCCTGTGATGCCTTGATGGTCATAGGGTGCCTGCTGACCGGTGTCGATCTGCGGGAGGGGCAACGGGAAGTGGAGTGGGGGGCAGCTCTGGGCATATTTTGTTTTGCTCAATGGCTGATATGATATCAATGAGATATGCACTGCACAGTTTGTTGAATTTTATATGTTTGGAAGCTGTCAATGTCTGTAAGCATGCAATAACTTTAATAAAGTTTATATAAAAAAATAACCTTTTAGAGTCAATTGCTGGTGACCAAATGGTTAACCAGCCCCAAGGCGCACTACCATAGGAGGCTCGCGGGCTTAAGACATTGAAACAGTAAACACAACTTCTAAACAAACAAAATGACTGCATCTCAACCATTCAGTTTAATTTATTTAATGATTGCTTCAATTTCGGAGTATTCAATATTATGTTGTAGTGATGTTCAAACTACATATCCATAGAACAATGCAATTCATATGCACAGAAAGTGATAACATCTCGTTCCATCAAGGCCTAATGCATTTGGGTGAAAACTCTTCATCAGGGGTAACTCTAAAAAAATGCATGAGAATGCTGTCAGAACGATTCTTGGGAACTATCAGATAACACTTGAGAATATTACCACCTTATATTCCACTGAGTGATGACCATGCAACTAAATAATCCAACCAAATCCAACAATACCGTGCTCTGCCTCTTAACAAATTCCAGACTAATATTACCAAAGTGAGAGTTGTACCAGTCAGAACCATTGACTACAAAGTGTGTCCTTATTGGTTTAAAATTGAGGACAGAAGTAAGTGAACATGCGTCAAATTGCGTGTGTCCAATGATAAATCTGAGTGACAAAGTGAACATTCCATCAACTGTTAAAAATGGTGGATCCCAATCGTGCTAAAAAACAATCCAGTGTAACATAGTGAACGTTATTTGCAAAAAGTGCCCATCACTCTGTTAAGTAGAAACTGATTTGTGCACATACGTGCATGTTAACAACACTTGTTACGCGTATGTTGGATAAATAAGGTCAATACCAATATGAATTGTGGCCATTGCGGAAAACATCTTGTTTCGTAAAAATGACATTTTTCCTGAATTATTAATGCCAACCGCGAAATGGTTGAAATGCCTTCAACACAAAACATGCTTTTGAAAAAGACGCACTTTGAATAAAGACATAGCACTATTAAGTGCCTGAGTGGTGTCTCAATAGTTACAAAATAAAAAATAGTATGCAAGCAAGCTCGTGACAAAAGAACCCCATGACCTAGTAGGATATAGCTGCTCGCGAAACGGTGTGTCAGCATACATGTGCATCAAGAAATGCACGATCAGAAAGTGCCCGATATTTCAAGCGGCCACTCGGGGAAAGTGCTTGTCATATCACCCGGAAGTGCAAAGGTGTAGTGCAAAAAAAATAGAAAAAATATTCGAAGAGTTTGTATGTGTGATTATGCTAAAAAAACAACAACTATATCTCTCAATAAATTGCATGATTGTCATTGTATAAAGCTGTGAAGCTGTTGTGACAAAATAGTCAGAAATGCCTATCCCAATTATTATAAGATGGAAAAGTCAACATAAAGAAAAATGATTGTATTTCAGCTATTATCACATAAATAACATCGGGATGAGAGGCTTATAAGAATACACATATAATGATCAAGAAACAAAATGACCAGTTTACAACATTTTTGCTGCGTGGGTAAGCATCAAAATGAAAAACTTAAACAAGTGTTGTTTATGCAAAAAAAAAGTTTCATCCTTGTCTTACATGAAGATAATTCAAATAAACAGCGGAAACAATATCACAGAAAACAGAACTTTTCTATTTTGTCATTCAACCTTTTAGGTTGGAGGGTATCTAGTTTTTTTATCCAAAAGGTGTCTCTTTAGGCTAGAATCTTATGATTATCATTTTCAGGATTGGTTTGTATTACTTCCAAGAGTTGGAATCCGATTTGTGCAATATTATGGTTCTGCTTAACCCAGCGTACTGCTTCTGATTTTAATCTTTTTTACAGTTTTTCCCACGTATAGTAAGTCACATTGGAATTTTATACAATAAACTACATTCTTTAAAAGAAAAACTTTAATTAAACAAAGCTCATCGTACAATACAGTACAAGAAGGGACATTGTGAGCAAGAGAGCATGGCATGGGACAGACTATGACACGTAGTAGAGATAGAAAGCACTTGACAATGAGCAATGGGTACTTTCCTGCCACTTTTATGCCCACAAAATGCCGCTGGCGCTTCACCACCTTAATCTAACGGCTAACTAGCCAAGTTCCTGTGCTGCATTATTCTCCCATGATAGTATAAACTATGTGCCTCATTTACACGAAAGTGCTGCAGCGCAGCACCGCAAGCCCTTTGACTGCGCCACACTCCAGCACTTTCAAAGCACAGGGATGCGTCAAATCTACAAGGATATGACGGATCCCTTTGCTCTCCCCAGCGCTGGTCTGCGCATGGCAGCAATTAGCTGCCGACGTGCCGACCAGGCACCCTTGCACTATGGTACAAGGATGCCTGTGTCACGGGGAAGAAATGCAAAAACAACAATTGATGGACAGAATGCAGAACAATGTCGTACATTCACCCCAGTGCAGAGATGTGGGCCTAAATCCATCGTTTTTTTGCTCACCATGCCATTCTAGTTTGGACCCAGCCATATGCAAATCAGTCTTGACCCTGCGCCCAATGGGAACAGTCCAGCCCGAACTGCCAGGTCAGGTCCTCCCTGGACTGGAAACAAGCATCCTAGGACCGGTTTCGGGCTTTCAGCTTGACTCCAGCGGCATGGAGAGCACGAGACCCACGTCTGGGCATACCCGTCCCACTCGGGGTGACAAATGCAAAAACAACAATTGATGGACAGAATGCAGAACAATGTCGTACATTCACCCCAGTACAGAGATCTGGGCCATTTTTCAACTTCTATGTGTGCTGCATTGGCACACATAGAGCGTGTGTAAAACGTTTTTTTTTAATGATTGTTTATGTCCAGGAAGGGACACCTTCCTGCACATAAACAATCATAAGAGGTAATTTCCTCATTCTATATGTGCTGCAGAATGCAGCACACATAGAAAGAGGAAAGAAAACGAGGAGAAATGAATACATTTCTCCTTGTTGCGCCTCCCTACATCTCCCCTGGGGAGGCGTAGCATTCAGACGCATTTCCTGGTTTATGATTTCTCGTAAATCTGGAAATGTGTCAGGTTCCAATGGATGTTGCGTGGGAACACCCACATCAACACCAATGGAACGCCCCTTTCACGCAAAGTGCTGCATGTAAAGTGGCCGTATTTGCAAGGACAGGAAAAGCAACGCAGGGTGGCTTTTCCTGTCCTTGTAAATATGGGACAGCAAAATGCACTGCCGGTGCATCACAAAAAGTGACGCACCGGCAGCGCAATGGGTTTATAAATATGCCCTTACATTCTTGGGGTTACAATCTGATGAGTGTCTTTATTTGAGACACAGACCTTCATGTGAATGAACCATCTCTTTACCAGTGATTATTGCAATGAATGCAATTGTAGCATTTATTGATAATGATATGCCACTCAGAAATAATGGGTTTCCTAGATGTCAACAATTCTTTGAAGTTTGTGGAACGCTTATAAGCAAAAAGTAGTTTATGGTTTAACAATCCCTTGAAATCAGGTTCCATCTGTAAAAGGTCCCAACGAATATGGATAATTCATTTGATTGCTTGAGATTTAGTTGAAAATTTTCATACAAACACCATCCTTACTGGTTTGTCAACTGTTGTTTTAAGTAACATTGGGGCCTATTACGATGGCGGGCGGAGACACGACCGCGGTGCCGGCGGTGGTGGTAAATGACATTTACCGCGCGCCGGCAGCGGTCCTCACGCCCGCCATATTAGCATGTCTAGACAGAGCCCATTTCCCGTCCGCTGCGGTGTGACGCCGACCGCCATCATAGTGTGCCCGCCACCGCGGCGGTGTGAGCCAATGAGCACTCACTGCCGTGCGGAATGACGTCCCGTCCGCCGAACAAATCACGATGCCGGAAACAGGGCAGCACACCGCGGCGGAGCAACTGCATAGCCAGAGACGGCAGAGACACCACAGCGGAGAAAGAAAATAGACACCCAGCCCACACCGCGATGGATCCAGCCCTACACACCTTTCCGGTGCTGTATATGATACACCACCTGCAAGTCATTGACCGGCGCGGACGCCGCCGCAGGTACGTACACACACAACTGTGCATGCAACACAATACACAAGTCAAGGGTTTGAAAACGGTGCATGTCCACACCAGACACCCCTGTGGGGACAGGCACACAGCCATCACTGCATCCACACATGTCCCACCTGTCACAAAAACACCTCACCACATCCTGGTCACCCATGTTCCGCGATCATGAACAAATGTCCCGGTGTCGTCACCGCCGCGGTCAGTGTGCAGGAAAACATGCACACAACGCAGAGGCCAGTGCCAGCGCCAGCCATGGCCACTGTACAAACAACACAAAACCACTACTCAAAACACAACACACTAGCCCTCTCCCTGAAGGGACATATCATGTGCCTTCCATGTGCCACTCCTGCACAACAACAACACAGGTGAATACACACCCTGCCCCACATCCCTAACCACTGCAGAGATAGCCACAGCAGGAGTTGTTGCACAGGAATACATACCACAGAAGGCCAGGCCCCAGCCAACACACACCACACACATGCCAAGAACACTGAGCCCCAGCACAAAATGTACACACACACACATATTGATGATCAAACAATTCACTGCACACACAGCCTACCAACTTACACAGACACACCCTACCCTGCCTCACAGCCACATACACAGACCACATGCTAGCAGCAATGGAGGACAACATACATGAAAGCTAAAGTGATGTGCCCACAAATGGAAGGACAAGGACACAACTATCAAGCATGTGTACATCACATGCAAGACAACAGACATCTGAGAACACCCACAGCCCATCAAATCACACATGGCTGCCACAGTGAGTCAACCCAAAACACAAGCACCTCAATTCAACAACTCAGGGAGACAGCAAGGCCACCCATGTCAAGGCACAGGGATGAGAGGAAGGCCATGAAGTCAAATACTGAACAGACACACATAGGCATGCAATTACCTGACAAGAGCATCTCTGCACCACAACACACAGGCCCCATTCACACACTCCATGATTGAGAAGCAAAAGTAGGATACGTCACACATCCCCCCTCTCACATCAGCAGCACACAACACTCCCATGTGCACCAAATCACAATTGCAGGGCACAACAAGTACACATTCACGCAAACCACTCCAGGGTGACACATGGGTGTAGTTGACAATGCAGGTGCACACACATCAACAGTCACCACAAAGTCACCCCCTTCACACCACACACTTCTCCACCACCAAAGTGTACACTTTGGAAGTAAGGCATGGGACCAGGATTACTGACCACCACAAGAGGACTGTACACATACACTGCTGGGCACACAGTAAGTAAGCTCACACAGACACCATGACCCGTGCCAACCTGCATGAAAGCCTGTGCATAAACTCCCACCCTGTGCTGACATTGCCTCCAAACATGACAAGTCTACACCATAGACAACATGGACAAAGAAGGATGATGACAACAAGAAATTTTCAAAAACCACCTTCACTGCACCCACAAGTATAAGAGTAACCCTGGGCAAAGCACTACGCTACGCTCGCGTAGTTTGCGAAGTTTGTGCTACTTCGCACAACGCGAATTGCACGTAGCACAGTGCAAACACGCGTAGCGTAGCGTAGCGTAGCGTAGTGCAGCGGTCATTTTGCTTGCTCGCGGTCCTCAACGTCAAGTTGGCGACCGCGAGCAAGCAAAATGACATCCTGGCGAGACTTTTTCCTCGTTCGCGATCAGCAACATCAAGTTGCCGATCGCGAGCGTGGAAAATAAACCTCCCGGCGAGATTTTCAACGCGGGGAGGTCAGGTTTCTCATTGCGAGTGGTCGCGTATGCTCGCGACCGCTCGCGATGAGAAACTACCAGTCCGCGTTGAGAAAGCTGCCGCTCGAGTAAAAATCTACTCGAGCGGCAGTAAAAGACAGCTCGCACTGTGCAAGATGCCGTTTTCAATGATTGCACAGTGCGGACAAGCATCCGGCACTGTGCAATCATTGCGAACAGTGCACTACGCAGTTCGCGTAGTGCTACGCGTAGCTCGCATAGTGCGAACTGCACTTTGCGTAGCTTCGCGTAGCGCTACTTCGCGAACTACGCCCAGGCTTATATAAGAGTCAGGAAGAATTGAAGTCCCTGTCACCCCTGCAAAAACATGGAAACGTGACAACCCATTGCCAATGTTGAAGTGCCATACTGAGCATGTGACACAGTAAACCATGCACACACAGAAACAGTTTTATTGAGAAATCACACTGACAGAACTGACAACAGGAACAACTGTCTTTATTCACACTTGTGCATAGATAGACAACAAATGTGGGCAACTGCAGGGCCAGTGGCCACTACAATGTACAGAGTAGTTACATCAGAAGCTGCACAGGCAGGGGGCAAACAGCAGTGATCAACAAGGCAAGTACAATGTGCAGATGAAGTCCATGAGAAGCTGCACAGGCAGGGGGCAAACAGCAGTGAGCAACAAGGCCAGTGGCCAGTCCAATGTGCAGATGAAGTCCATGAGAAGCTGCACAGGCAGGGGGCAAACAGCAGTGAACCACAAGGCAAGTACAATGTGCAGAGTAGTTACATCAGAAGCTGCACTGCGAATGTGTGCGTCTATACCATGCCATGCTCAGCAACAGAGTCATGGGGATAACAATGGGCATCACAGACACCGCTGTGGACAGACAGGTGTGTGAGGGTGACTACCACTCAGATGTGGCTGTCTGTCAGACTTGGAGGTGACAGTGTGTCGCGGTCAGTAGGAGGACTGCCCCGGGGAGTGTGAGGAACATCTGTGGAAGAGACATCTCTGGCTTGGGAAGCTGGAGGGCTGCTTGGACCAGGTGGGGTGGTGGCACGGGGAGGTGGACTGATGCTGTGGTGAGACACAGTGTGTGCAGGAGATTGTGGAGGGGTGCCTTTCCACTTTTTGGGGATCCTGAAAGGCTTCCCTGTCTGGGGACTAATGGGAACTGGTGTGGACACAACAGGTAACCCCACCACCAAACCTGGTCCTGGTGCTGACTCTGGGCCCCCCTCTGGGGACATGCTGGATCCAGCTGTGCGCTTCCCTGGGGCTTGCCTCCGCCCTTCCAATCCCTTTCTACTATGTTTAGCCTCTAAGTGCCCCCTTGTGCCTGCTTCACAGGGCTCGGGATGGGAGTGGAGGTTGTGGGTGGATCAGCCATAGGGCCCTCATCCAGTGTAAGCCTTGCAGGTAACACCTCCTCAGTGGGCAGGGAAACTGTCTTCTTTGCTTTGCGAGCGGTCCTTGGGACAGGAGAGTCCTTGGCGGGGGATGACTCTGAGGCCTGTGACCCTGAGGCCTGTTTCTTGCCCCTCTGGCCCTTGGTGTCGCATGACGGGCTTTTATCTTTGTGCTCTGGGGTGGTCTTAGTTTTCTGTGGGGATGGTGTCTGCGGCCTGGACCGTTTGGGCTGTTGATGCTGCTGTGAGCTGCGTGTGCTGTATCTGGACTTTTGGGTCTGTTGAGCATTGTCACTGTCGTCAGAGGTGCACACTGACAGGGGGGCTGGACAAAGGGACAGGAGCTGCTCCCTGAGAATGTGCCTGTTGCAGGGCTGCCATCACTGTTGAGGACAATGACTGCACAGTCCAGTGTAGCCCACCCACATCCAAATGTATGCCCTCCATGAAAGCTATCACCTGGCCCAACTTTTTATCGTGGTCTAGGAAGGCATTGAGGAGAGCTGTCTGCCCCACACACAGCTGGCGCAATAGCTCTACTGACTCAGCACTGAGGGCTGCAGGGCTGACATGGGCCGGGGCAGCAGTGCCTGGGGTGAAGGACACTCTTCCCTTTCGACTTGTGCGAACACGGGCAGCACCAGTGGAAGTAGATGGGAGGCTGGGCACTGGACGCTGTGTGGCGGAAGAGGAGGCAGAGTCCCCGTTCCCTGTGGCCCCCAACATGGATGCGTCACCGCTGGCGTCAGATGACGTAGAGCTTTGCGTCTCGGGTTGTGATTCCTCCAGCAGACTCCTGTCCCCCTCCTCGGCGCTGGTCACATCTGTGTCACTCTGCTCCGGTGCGGCTGTTGCACTGCATGCCTCACCGCTGGTGTCCGTCCCCTGTCCCTCAACGCACACGGGAGATGCTACATGGGAGAGAGAGGTAGTGTTAGTGGAGTGGCACCAACTGAAGTAACATGTGCAAGTAAATAACCATCCAAGAAGATGTGTTATTTACGTTGCACATCACCCTGACTAAATATACATTGCCACCTCAATTATCAACCCAACAGTGCATGTAAAGAACAAATCCAGCCATAAGTGATCCCGGTGAGTCACACAGCACACCATCCTGCCTGTGGCCCACTTCAGACACAGGCATAAAAATCTCTCTGACCACACAGGGTGCCGAGGATGGCAAGGATGAACACCACAACATGGTGTCAATTACGTACATGGATGGAGCAGTAGGGGAGCACACACACACAGACCACAACATAGTAGCCCACAATGGCCATTAGCGCATGCCAGCTACCATGTTGCTTGCACGGGCACAAGTACTGTAGCACATTGTCCTCAGAAGTTGTAGCAGCTGAAATCTGCTGTCAGGCATTGCACGCATTTATTGAAACACACTCAGATTAGGCACACTGCCGTCAACATCAATATGAATTCACACAGTACCCCACTGCACAAGGTACCTGAATGCCACAACTTTGAATGCAATGGCAATGCACATTGCGCAGATCACATCAGTGAGTACAGGTGGGACAAATGCATGTCAGATGCACCCAGCACAGACGCCACTCACAATCCACTGCATCACACTACCAACTTTACATAGCTCAGAGTTTGTCCAATCTGTGGACACATGCAGCCACTCCCTGCCAAAGCCACCCGTCAACAAATACTCACCCCTAGCTTGCTGCTGATGCTCCTTCAATTGTGCATCCAACTCAGGCTGTGTTACGGCCAAGATGCGGGCCATTAGTGGTGTCATGCTGCGTCGGGCCAACCTGCCGCTCCGAGGGAGCAGCCCCAGCGTCATCTCGGCCACGTTCTTGCTCAGCCGGCAGATGTCATCCCATCTTTTATGAGAGTGGCTGTGCCGTCGGTTTGACACACCCAGATCACGCACCTTGGAGGCAATGGTCCTCCACACGGCTTTACGCTGGTGGACTTTCAGCTTCAGGCATGGGAGACAAGAGGGGTAATACATCAGTTACACAGTGTATACTACCAAAATCTCACAATACAGTGGCACGATACTTACTCATCCCAAATCAACAGATATGTGTAACAGAGCCAAGAATGCATGGCACATGGTACAACGGCATTGGAGAACCATACGTGAATCCATAAAGGTGGGAGGGTGGACACAGTACCTCTACATCCCATTCACATGCAGGATGCCAGCACATCAAGCAATGTGTAGTCTGCCCACATCTACTGTCCGCTGTTAGCTAGAGCAACACATAGATCAGATAGCAACACATGGTTGTTGGTGGACTCACTGTGTCCAACACTGTGCAGCCCCCAATGTCCTAGCCCTGTGAATGGCTCACTGTGTCATGGAGCTCACATACAGTGACATCAACTCTCATACACACACCCTTGTCACAAGGCTTGTCGTGTGCAATCTACAGGGCTGAGATGGCTCTTTGATGAAGATGTGTGAACAAAAGACACATGGAACACACTGTACATGCAGTGATGTGTACTTGTGGGATTGGGCGGCGACTGTGCAGGCCAGGTGGGCTGACACTGAGAGGGACATTTGGGACCCACACAGCCATTCACACAAGCAATCACTGGCCTGACGCCTGCATTACCAATTTGCTGCTTCACTGTATGGCTGACAGGACAATACATGTCCCTCAAATCTGGATGGGCATGCAGGGAAACGTGTGAAAGAGGCTACACAGCCCTTCCCCCTGGAGAAAACATGCTAGGTAGTGCATGTCAGAGCCCCACACTCACTGACACATACTGCAGCACCTCCACCTCACGTGTGCCCCCCCTGCACTCTCACTCACACTGTTGGAGACTTACCACAACATTAGGGGCACCATAGAGCCTTGGGTACTGTGCAAGCACCCCGTCCACCAGGACCTCCAGCTCCTCGCTGGTGAAGGGACTGGCCCGGATCTTCTGTCTCCTCGACATCACTGTGGACAGGTGGCAGCAGCAGCAGGTGGAGTTCAGGGGTGGCAGGCAGCAGTCCCTGGAGACAGCAGCAGCAGGTGGAGGGTGGCAGGCAGCAGTCCCTGGAGGCAGCAGCAGCAGGTGGAGGGTGGCAGGCAGCAGTCCTTGGAGGCAGCAGCAGCAGGTGGAGGGTGGCAGGCAGCAGTCCCTGGAGGCAGCAGCAGCAGGTGGAGGGTGGCAGGCAGCAGTCCCTGGAGGCAGCAGCAGCAGGTGGAGGGTGGCAGGCAGCAGTCCCTGAAGGCAGCAGCAGCAGCAGGTGAGGGGTGTCAGGCAGCAGTCCCTGGTAGCAGTGGAAATGTGGGGCACCCTCACACACATATATAGGCCCCTGGGGCTGTGTCAGTGGTCCCACGCCGCTGCAATTGGTGTACCAGGTCTGCTATTTTTAAAATCATCCAATGTCCGCCTCCGCGGTGGCGGTGCACGCCTACCACGATTTTCAAAGCCATATGAAGCAACCGCTACTGTGCGTCCCATTGGCTGCAAGGGCATGGACCATGGCGGTGACACACCGCAGGGGCCAGGCGCGCGCTACCGCGGTGGTGCATTTTTTGAATGCTTCCAATGACCGGCTCCGCGGTTGCGGAACACGCCTACCGCTTTTTTCAAAATTGCATCAGGCTACCGCGAGGGTGCTTCCCATTGGCTGCCAGGGCATGGTCCATGGCGGTGACAGTCTGCAGGGGCCAGGCGGTAGGCACAGCCATATGGGAGCCATACAGTGCCTGTAGTGACCGTGAGCTGGGTAGCGGTGGATGCCAACCGCCATTTACACATGTAGATATGGCTGAGACTACCGCGATCGTGTCTGGGGTATTGGCGGTGACAGTCCGCAGGGGCCAGGCGGTAGGCACCGCCAGATGGGTGCCATACAGTGCCTCTAGTGACCGTGAGCTGGGTAGCGGTGGATGCCAACCGCCATTTACACATGTAGATATGGCTGAGACTACCGCGATCGTGTCTGGGGTATTGGCGGTGACAGTCCGCAGGGGCCAGGCAGTAGGCACCGCCAGATGGGTGCCATACAGTGCCTGTAGTGACCGTGAGCTGGGTAGCGGTGCATGCCAACCACCATTTACACATGTAGATATGGCTGAGACTACCGCGATCGTGTCTGGGGTATTGGCGGTGACAGTCCGCAGGGGCCAGGCAGTAGGCACCGCCAGATGGGTGCCATACAGTGCCTGTAGTGACCGTCAGTGGACTCGCGGAGCAGGTTTGCTGCACATATGGAGCCATCCAGCTCTATCCATAGCCCAACATGAACAGTGCCCAGTGTCTCCAACATTGAAGCACCCTCATGAGGCCAACATTACGAATGGGACATTTAACTCCATGTCACCTACACATGCCATATATGTGTATGTGATGAATTGCATTGACACATACACACACACATGTCACATGTGATGTGTAAGGGCATGTAGACTGTACAGTTTTTGTGTTGCATAGCATATGTAGATAATGGTCAATGTGTGTAGGTGCAATGTAACGCACAATGCTGTCTCATTGTGTGAACTAGGGGCATCATGGACTGTCACATTGTCTACTGCACATGCACACACGTGTTCACCACGCTCAGCCTGTGGTCAGTGTGTACTTGATGTGTGCCATGTGCAACCTGTGTTGGGAGGTGTATCATGGACAGCAGCACGGTGTGCTAGGGTAGTATTGTAGTTTGACACATATGCTGGGGGTAATACTCACAGGTGTGCGCACACATGTGGTTCCATATCCCACTGTGCATGCCAATGAGCAGGAGGGGTGCACAGATCATTGCTGCGGGTAAGGGGACAAGTGTACGAGTAGTGTGCCTGATGTGTACCGACTTGTGCAGTGCTCTGTTGGTTGATGGTGCAGTCTGTAACATTTGGCAATGTGTCTGTAGAAATGTGAAATGTCCTGTACATCTCATGGTGTGTTTCATTGACATATGTGCACTTTCATCTGACCTAGGAGGAGGCCCAATATCCATCGTCCATTCACAGTGCTGGCTGACATGGAGAATGAAGAGATCATCCGCAAATTCAGGCTGGATAGAGTTTCCCTACAAAACCTATGTGCCATGTTGGAACCCCACCTGCAGCCACGTCGCACATATCCAACAGCTTTCACTGCGACTTCAAAGGTGATGGCGTGCCTGCATTTCTTTGCGACAGGCTCATTCCAGCACACGGTAGCAAGCGCAGGTGGGATGTCACAACCGATGTTCAGCATGGTGCTGAGGGATGTACTGTCAGCTATGATGAACTACAAGGACAGATACATTCAATTCCCCAGGGGCCAGAGTTGGTGGCTGTGAAGGGAGATTTTTATGCCCTTGGACACATCCCCCATGTTGTTGGTGCCATTGATTGCACACATGTTGGGCTTGTGCCACCACAGGCACGTGAGCAAGTTTACAGAAATCGGAAGCATTACCACTCGGTAAATGTTCAAGTGGTGTGTCAGGCGAACATGATCATCTCCCACGTGTGTGCCAAGTATCCCGGGTCAGCCCATGATTCGCACATCATGCGCAGCAGCATCGTCCCGCAGCTGATGGCCAATCTGCTTCCTGAGCGTGCATGGCTTGTGGGTGAGTATGCATAGTGGAGTAGCGTGGTGTGTGTGTGACATGCTGTCCTGTGGCATTGTGGAACATCAAGGTTAATCTGTGTTTCTCACACCCAGGTGACTCTGCATATCCTAACCGTCCGTGGTTGCTGAGCCCACTGCGGAATCCTGTGACAGCAGCTGATGTGCGATATAATGATGCCCATGGGAGGACACGGCGTGTAATAGAGCGTACATTTGGTCTCCGGAAGTCACAATTTCGCTGCCTGGACCGTACCAGAGGTGCCCTGATGTACTCGCCAAGGAAGGTGTGTCAGATAGTCGTGGCATGCTGCATGCTCCACAACCTGGCCATTCGCAAGGCAATACCCCTGATCCTGGATGATGATGAGCAGCCAAGGCCCCCGCCTGCAAACCAACCCGGGTCCAGTGACGAGGACAGTGGAGAGGAGGAAGGTGTCGACATGCGTCAACAGCTCATCAACCGCTACTTCACTTGAAGGTGAGTGACGATGTAGGAGGGACACATGGTCTGATGGTGTTGCAGTTGCTGTGAGGGTGTATGTGAGCTTGGTGACTGCAGCCTTGTGTTCACTCATTGCTGGTTGGCAATGTTTGTGGGATAGGGTAGTTTGACACAGATACAGGATGTCTCTATGGCGACTGTTGCTCTGTGTAATGTGTGAAGATTGGAGTACCTTGTTGACAAGTGTTGTGTGATGTGTGTGATGCCACACCAAAACAAGTGACTCTTGTTCTGTTTTTCCTAGGTCCCTTCAGCCTCTCCTTGCCTACCTATATTCCATTTCCTTGGGACATTTACATCACGGTGAAGGTTGCACATCCTGTATTAAAGACGGAGCAGACACAACAACATGTGTGTAAGGTGTATTTATTTACAATTGTGACATGTGAGGGTCGAGAAAAAGTACATGGGGGAAATTTGAAGAAATGAGTTGACGGTCATGGTAGATGAGATAATTGAGTAGTCACCACAGTGATGTGGAGACCCAGTCCAACAGACAGATGCCATTCACATGGCAGTGTGGGGAAGTGGTCTGCCATCATGGCTGGCTCCGGGACTTGCCTTTGGCAGGTGCTTTGGCACGTAATGCCTCCTGGCCTTTCTTTGGACAGCCCCTTTTGCGCTTGACTGGAGGGGCCTGTGCTGCAGGGGCAGTGGTGTCTGAGGACTCACCCCCCTCTGTGGACACAGGGGAGGATGATGAACTGTCATCCTGCTGCCCATCAGGGGGAGGCAGAGGTGTTGAATGTTGCGCTGGCCTGTCCCTCAGAACCGCCACTAGCTGCCCCAAGAGGTCCACAATTTGTCCCATGCGGGTGTCCATGGACCTCATCAGCAGGAGGAGCTCCCGAGAATCTTCCTCAGACCGGCCCATTCGTCCCTGGGCCTGTTCGTATGCCCCAAGGACTCTGTTGATGTGGGACAGGGCTTCCGTCCCAGGCTCAGTTCCCCTCTGCATGACCCTGCCCCTCCCACCTACACTGCTGCAACGGGCCTGTTGGCTCCCCACATTGCTCCGCTGCATCCTCTCCCTGGCCTCCTCAGTAGATGTTGTGGGGTGCTCATCACCTGGGGCAGGGAGGGTGTTGCGGGCAGCTGTGGTGGGGGTGGGGGTGGTGGTGGTGGTAGTGGTTGACACACAGGCCGTGACAACAGCTGTCTGGGGAAGGTCATGGGTTGCAGCAGATGTGGTTGTGGGGACAATGGGTGCCTGGGACTGGTTGCAGCCTGCCACACCAGATGTGCTTGTTTGGGGCTCCTCATCCAAGGAATCCAGGGAGTCTTCATCCAGTAGTCTCTGTTCCGGGGTGGGGGACTGGCTCTGCAGGTTGGTGGTATCGTCCTCTGCAGTGAGTTCTTGGTCACCTGTGGGTCAGATGAGAAATGGTCATTGTGTTGCAACCAGCAAAGTTTCTGTTCGCATTGTTACATCAACTGTTTGTACATCCAGCAGTTGTTCACTGATCTAATTTGCAGTTACCGACATCCAGTGATGCATTACAAGCTGTTGAGGTACATGCATTACTTGTCCATATTGGGAGTTGGCAAGACATGACATGCAAAATTTACATATTTTACATTGACAGGTTCATGTTGGCATCTAGTGAGTGTTAAATCATATGTGATCCAGTTACGCATGTATGTCACTTGTTGTGCCCTTGCAGCCGTTTACTCTGCACATTGGGTGAACATTGTAGTTGCATCCATACCTTTGGCATGTGGTGTACATATCTGTATTTGCACTTCCAGCCATGCTTTCTTTGCTTTCATTTGGTCCTTGCTGGTCTGGACCCCTGCCATTTTCAGATGGCATGCAGTGGTGTGCAGGGTTGTGCACTGAGTTACATCTACATGTGGATCTGAATGTCACACTTTGGTTGCTGTCATGGTTTCATTTGCTTAGGTGTGTGCACACTATAGTGGCCAATGCTATCTGGGTGTGCAGTTGTGCAATGTGAGGCCTGGTGTCCTATGCCACCATGCTTGTCGTGAAGCCTATCTGGCTGCATGTAGTGGCTGGTGATATGTTCTGTTTGCTGTTTTTTGCTTGTATTTGTGAGACCTCTCTGTGTGTGTGTGAGGAAGGCTTCCATCTTGGTCCAGTGTGGGACAAGTCAGCATGATATGTCTACCTACCAGTGATTTGGAAGTAGACAGTGCAATGACTGACACATGCATCTTAGTGCGAGGGTGTAATCAGTCTTGGGGGCTGGAGCTCATGTGGGCTTGTGTGAGTTGTTGTGCAAGCTTCCCACCCCCACACACCCCGACCTGTGAGATGCGGTTAGCTACCTGTTAGTTGAGTGGGTAGCATACAATGCCTGCCACATGATTCTGATTGGTGGTGGAGTGGCCCATCCTACTCAGGGGTGGGACAGCATGCATGGTGGGATTTGTGGGACAATTTGCCAACCCCACAACACCGTCTCCGTGTGAAGATGGCTACCTACCGGTTGAGGTGAAGGTGAGCAATGACATGGCTATGTGACTTAAGAGTCATTCTTGGGAGGAACGTGCCTGTGGTGAGCAGAAGGTGTGTGTGGGTTTCAGTACCCACACTTTTCACATCACATTAGGGCATGGGGTGTGGCCCCACCATCACTGTTGTCCCAACTATCTGGGTGTGGGGTTCACTCCCCCAACATTTGCAGGCAAAATAGGCCATGGGGTATATCCCCCCCATAACTGTTGTCCCAAGTATCTGGGTGTGGGATTCACTCCCCCAACATTTGCAGTCACATTAGGGCATGGGGTATAGCCCCCCCATCACTGTTGTCGCAACTATCTGGGTGTGGGGTTCACTCCCCCAACATTTGCAGGCAAAATAGGGCATGGGGTATATCCCCCCATCACTGTTGTCCCAAGTATCTGGGTGTGGGGTTCACTCCCCCAACATTTGCAGCCACATTGGGGTATAACCCCCATCACTGTTGTCCCAACTATCTGGGTGTGGGGCCACTCCCCCAACATTTGAAGGCACAATAGGGCATGGGGTATAGGCTCCTATCACTGTGGTGACATACAGCAGGTTGAACATCTCACCCAGCAAACATTTCCACACTATCATGGTTTCATGGGATTTGTGAACCTGAGAACATGAGCAAAGTACTGGTGATGCAGTTGTTCCGGGGCATCCATACACTTACATGTTGTCATCAACAGTGGTGTGTGTGTAAGATACAGTCAGCCATGTGCAGACAATGTGTGCTTTTGGGGCCAGACTATACCAGCACTGTTCAGACAGACAGTGTGAGATGTGACCATTGTCAATGCATACACACATTGCTGGTCCCAAGCAGACACATTTGTGCATTTTAGTCAGGCAAAGTACTCTTGTTATGCAATTCAGTGCAGCACTGCAACAGCTGGGTCTGTTGCAAGACAGTTGGGATGTGCATAGTTTAGCAGTGTGAGTCCCAGGTCCAGTGGAGTTTTTTGGTAATCTGCACTTCCACTGTTTACATTGCAACACTGTGGTATGACATGGGTGATTAGCACATTGAAACCAACCTGCCAGACACTGCTGCAGGGAAGCATGATCGGTGTTAGTGTTGCAGTGTGTGATGCCTGGCACAGTAGACACAATGTGGGTAATTTTTGCACTGAGACTTGTGCATGCTGAGTACAATACGACTGTTTAGCATGATTTGTGTAGGTGACTGTGGACAAAGTGGTATGGTGTGATGTCCGGGGGAACAAACGTCATATGCCTATGAGTGGGACAAGTGCTCCATCATGCTGATCTGTTGAAGAAGTGGGCCTGTTGTGGGTTGTACTGCAGTGTCACCAATTACACACACCACTCCCAGTTGAAATGGCTACCTACCAGTAAGTTTGATGAGTCACATTCAATATCTGCCACATGGTTGTGGTTGTGGGGAGTGCTCCATCTTACACAGCTGTAGGACAAGGGGGCCTGGTGGGAGTTGTAGTGCAGACTTCCAAACCACCCACACACCTCCCTGTGAGGATGGCTACCTACCTGTTAGGTTAAGGTGAGCAATGCAATGGCTGCCACATGGGGGGTCAGGGCTCCATCTTGCGCAGCTGTAGGACAAGGGGCCTGGTGGGAGTTGTAGTGCAGACTTCCAAACCACCCACACACCTCCCTGTGAAGATGGCTACCTACCTGTTAGGTTAAGGTGAGCAATTCAATGGCTGCCACATGGGGGGGTCAGGGCTCCATCTTGCGCAGCTGTTGGACAAGGGGGCCTGGTGGGAGTTGTAGTGCAGACTTCCAAACCACCCACACACCTCCCTGTGAGGATGGCTACCTACCTGTTAGGTTAAGGTGAGCAATGCAATGGCTGCCACATGGGGGGTCAGGGCTCCATCTTGCGCAGCTGTAGGACAAGGGGGCCTGGTGGGAGTTGTAGTGCAGACTTCCAAACCACACACACACCTCCCTGTGAGGATGGCTACCTACCTGTTAGGTTAAGGTGAGCAATGCAATGGCTGCCACATGGGGGGTCAGGGCTCCATCTTGCACAGTTGTAGGACAAGGGGCCTGGTGGGAGTTGTAGTGCAGACTTCCAAACCACACACACACCTCCCTGTGAGGATGGCTACCTACCTGTTAGGTTAAGGTGAGCAATGCAATGGCTGCCACATGGGGGGTCAGGGCTCCATCTTGCGCAGCTGTAGGACAAGGGGGCCTGGTGGGAGTTGTAGTGCAGACTTCCAAACCACACACACACCTCCCTGTGAGGATGGCTACCTACCTGTTAGGTTAAGGTGAGCAATGCAATGGCTGCCACATGGGGGGGTCAGGGCTCCATCTTGCGCAGTTGTAGGACAAGGGGGCCTGGTGGGAGTTGTAGTGCTGGCAGCATGTAAACATGTACCCATGGTGATGTTTGTAGCTACCTTTGAGGTGAACCTGAGGGACTGTTGGATTAATGTGTGAGAGATGTGTTGGTGAGAGTGTGGTGCACATGACTGCATTTGTACCTAGGAGGTATAGCTTAGTAGTGGTGCAAGACAGTACATATCAGTGTGAGGTAGGCATTTGTTTGTACTTACCAGCCTCCACTCCACCGGGTATTCCTGTGAGACTCTCTGGACGCAGTATGCCAAGCACCTTCTCCTCCCATTCGGTGAATGTTTTGAGTGGAACGGGAGGGCCACTGCCTGTCCTGTGAGCCAGCTCATGGTTCTTGGCTCTCTTTTTCTTGACCACTGCCTTCAGATCGTGCCAGCGCTTCACAATTTCATTTCTATTGCGTGGCACGGTCCCTACTGCATTTACCTTATCTACTATCCTTCTCCACATTAGCGTTCTTGTGGCTACTGGTGTCTGTTGTACCAGGTTACCAAACAATTGGGGTTCTACCCTGATTATCTCATCTACCAGGACCCTCAACTCACTCTCAGTGAATTTGGGCATTTTCTGTGGTGACATGGTGTGTGATGTGCCAAGGTGTTTGAGGTGCAAGTGTTGAAGTGGTGGTGGTGGTGGTGATGTGTATGGTGTGTGATGTGCAAAGGGGTTAGAGGTGCAGGTGTAGAAGTGGTGGTGGTGGTGGTGATGTGTGTGTGTGTTGTGCAGATTTGCCTCTCCTGTCAGCTGTGGTGTATGTCTCTTCAGTTCTGGAGTTTTGCAAAGTATTGTGGTCTGGTAGGGGGCTGGATTTATACTGGGCTATGTGGGTGTGTCAGGATGGGGTATTGGTTGCAGGTGTGGTGTGTGTGTCGTCCTGGGATTTGTAGTTTTTGAGTTTACCATGGGGGTGTGTCTTTGGGCTGTGTTAGGTGTTTTTGGGTGCATGACTTGTTTGCTTGATGCACTTTGTGGGCATGTTGTGTGTATTTTTTTCGACCGCCATTTTTTTCACGGAGTGTACGCAGCGGTGGCTATGCTACGGCGCTTCTGCGGGCTCTCTCATTCCTCACTATTGTCGACCGCGACGGTCGGAAACAGCGCTCTGCACTGCGGTCATGACGGGGATATCATAATTTCCATGGCGGTGTCTCCGCTGTGGTTGCAGTGGTTTGGGCTGTTTCTGCCGCGAATCCGGACGCCGCAGACGGGTTTCGGCCTTCTCCGCACGCGACGGGCGGTTTCTCGGGTCTCCTTTCCGCCGCAGTTGGATTTTTACCGCCGTGGATCCTAATCTAGCCGTCGGTTTTCCCGCGGTAGCGGCGGGCGGTGACTTTCCGCTACCATGGCGGTCGGGTTGCTTTTCCGACCGCCATCGTAATGACCCCCTTTGTTCGCTCGGTGGATTCTATCTGTTGTAAAGCTTTGTCTAATATGAGGGTGGGATTACCCCTGGCGTTGCACCTGGATTTGTATTCATTTAGAGCCATTCAGCAATCTTCATTATCAGGTGTAATTCTTTTGATTCATAAAGATTGTGAGAATGTTGCTTCAAACTGTGAGGATGAAAGCTGTGAAAGTGTAGAAAGTGTAGAGTGTTATTGCGGTCAATAGGCATTTTGAAAACTTTGGTTTTGATGCCGGTGAATTTTAACTCAACTGAGACATCTAAAAATGAAATGGTTTTATTGCTGATTGAATGGGTTCTTTGAATTCAGCATGAAAATATTATTCTCTGGGCTTTCTTTTGAACCTTTCCAGAATCGGAAAATATTGTCAGTGTAATGTAAATAAATCACCAAATGCTCTTGCCATAACTGCTCACTGAGGATGTATTGTTCCTCAAATTTGGACGTGAAGATGTTCGCATAACTAGATGACGCTGAAAAACCCATGGATGCTCCATTATAATAGGAGATAGTATTCACCTTTCCAACAAAAGTAACTATGGCTTAGAGAGAAATGTAGTAATTCTACCAAGAACAGTTTGTTGGTGCCTATATTTTTTTGGGGTAGCAGAGCCCATTCTACTGCATCAATACCTTCACTCTGTGGAATGGACATCTATAGAACGTTAACACCGATGGTACAGACACACCATGCAAGATGGTAGTTAAGTGAAACAGTTCAGAAAAGCAGAAGTATCTTGCATGTACGATTTCCATTCTTGCACAATAGGTTGAAGAAATGTATCCAAATATCTTCCAAGAGGTTCATGTAGTGACCAGCAGGTGGATACAATCGGTCTGAAAGTGGATGTGAGGGATGCTTGTTGATTTTAGGTAGCATATACATCTTTGTTTTACATGGAAAATCCATGGTCAAATACCATTTAGGATTCTCATTAATACATTCCAAAGACAGGGCCTTTTCTAAGACTGCCGCTAGAATAGTTTGAAATTCCATAGTGGGATCGTATTCCAGATGTATATATATGTTGTCATCTGATACATGGGCAATGACTTTAGATTCATAGTATGTTCGATCCATAACCACCAATGCAATGCCTTTATCTGCTGATTGGAAAGTTAGGTCTTGATTTTTTGGCTAATGATTTTAAAATGCCCCATTCTTTGGTGGTGAAAATTTAAACATTTTAAATCATTCTTAACCAAGGTTCAAATGGATCTTTTGTTTTTGTTAAATTGGCGGTACAAAATTGCTTTTTGGTTTGAATTATTTATAGATGTTTTGTTCCTGGATGGTATCTTTAGGTTCAAAATTACTGAAAAAGTATTTCAACTAAAGAATGCACATACATTTGAATAAATAAACTTTGTTCTAAAAATAAATTGGTATTGTATGTGGGAAGAAAAGATGTGCCTTTATTAATAACCTTGATTTGATGCGATGTGAGTGGAATAGATGAAATATTGATTACTAGATTTTGAATTGACTCCACAGATTCCTCCTCTCTTTCTCTTTGTCTTTTTCCTTTTCTTTGGCTTCTCCTCATTTTTCTGAACCTACTTCGGTTGTGCTGGTTGTTGGTTCTGGTCGGTGATTTGCTGTCGGGACAATAAGGCAGTTTTAGTTTGGGATGTTTCCACAGCTGGGCCTGGTTGTCTATCCACTAGTAAAGTTGATGTGTTTATTGGTTGATGCGTGGGTAATGTATCTCCCTCGGTCGCTAAACTCTCTTCAGATGACCCATTACTTTGTTTTTCGGAGATATGCTTTTGTGAATATACCTCACCAAGTTTGCAGTCTATGGTGTCACATTGAAATTTCCTGAGTTTTCCTTCATGGATGTCTTTTGCGTATGAATCAAGTTTGGTTGTTATGTCTTCAATAGTAATTTTCCATTGTTCATCGTCCATTTGCTTACTTAATTCAGTTTTCATGGAGTAAATCTCCTCTTCAAGATCTTAAATACATTTGATAATTCTTCTACAGTTAATAGAATTTGATCCAAACAGCATTTATTTCAAATCGCATCCTAGCGTTATTGAATTTACACAGCATAGGTATTAGAGCTATGCGTAATAAACAAGGAATTCTTTTGGCTTTGTGCTATTGTATAAGGCTAGTTGCAAGCAGCTGCTGATTTATTTATTTCCTTGTTACATATTCAAGTTCTTTTAACTATTGGGTAATAGTGCCCTCTTGCGTTCCATATGAATTAGGGCCAGATGTACAGAGGTTTTTTGCAGTCGCAAACGGGAAATTGGCCCGTTTCAACCGCAAAAAAGGGTCCTGGCATGTACAAACGCTATTTTGTGAGTCAGTGACTCGCAAAATAGCGTTTGCGCCTCTCGCTATTAGTAAGGGGCGTCCTTCCTAATAGCAAGCCACAATGGAATGCACCATTGTTTTCCGACCGCATTTGCGGCTGAAAAACACTTGCAGTTTACCACCTACTTCAAGTAGTTGGTAAGCCACTTGCAAACAGGAAGGGGTCCCCATGGGACCCCTGCCCCTTTGTGAATTAATGCGAAAATATTTTTTAAGAGCAGGAAGTGGTCCCAGGGATTATTGCCTGCCCTTAAAGAATGAATCAGAAACGTTTCATTTTCCTTTTTTAAATGCAGTCCGTTTTCCTGTAAGGAAAACAGCGTGCATTTTTAAAAAAAAGTGCTTTATTTAAAAAGCAGTCACAAACATGGTGGACTGCTGACCTCAGCAGGCCACCAGCCCTGGGAGTTCTAGCCATTCCTAATGGGGTCCAAATTGCACCCGCCTCATGAATATTAGTGAGGCATGCAATTTGCGTCCCCATTAGGAATCGCAAACAGTGTCTGAGACACTGTTATACATTCCAATTAGCGAGTTTTAAATTGCGCGTCGCAAAATGACGCAATTTGCGACTTGCAAATTTGTAGGGTCGTACATCTGGCCCTTAGATTCTTGAATTAGTGAGTAAACTTCCAATGCTCCCTCCATAGTATATGCTAGAGTGTCAGCTTTCTTTTCAGTTAAATGGGCTATCTTGTCAAAAGACATTTTAATTGGGTGCAAACTAGTCAATATAAGGCAGAAAGTGAATATTCAGGAAATTAGTGGTTGAATGTACTCCTGTGTATAACAGATTAGCTCAAGTTTTATACATCAAATAGTCTATTTTTTGTTGGTGTGAAGACTTGGGTTGTGCTCTCTCCAAAACACGTGTAAATATCTAGAGTCAATTGCTGGTGGCCAACTGGTTAACCAGTCCGAAGGCACATTACCATAGTAGGACTGCAGGCTTTAGAATGTTGACAAAATAAATGCAACTTCTAAACAAACAAAACAAGTGTATGCAAATTCTTCTGTTTCATTTCTTTAATGATTGCGTGAATATATGCTTCTTCAATATTATGATGCAGTAATGCTCAATATGCATATCCATAGAACATTGCAATTCGCATTCACAGAAAGCAATAACATCTTGCTCCATCAAGACCTAATGCATTTCAGGTGAAAAAACTTCATCAGTAGTAACTAATAAAATGTATGAGAATGCTGTCAGAACGGTTCATGGAGACTATCAGATAACACTTGTGAATGTGACCACCTTATAATCAACTGAGTGATGACCATGCAACTAAAGAACTGAATAAGTAGTCTTTTTCAGTTGCACATCTGCCATAACCTGAGATTTTTGGCAAGCTATATGTGTGCATACAATTTGATGATAATTAAATTTATAGTACAAACAGAGACTAGTTCTTTGCAAAACAATGCTGCTATAACTTCTTCATTTAAAATTCATGTGAAAAATAGGAAGTGCACACACACACAAACAATATGTGGAACAATGAAGTAAATATAAAGCATTAGTAGATTAAATAATTTCTTGACGTTCAGTACAACAGCTAAGTACCGTCTGCCCTTTACATCTTGATTTCATTCATGTTACTCTTATTACGAATTAGTAAAATAATTTCATTCTTTGGATATGCATTCTCTCTGGATTATTTCTCATTTGTATTATTGCATAGAGTGGAGTTGTGTAGAGTGGAATAGTGTACAGTGGAGAGGAGTGGTGTGGAGTGGTGTAGGGTGGAGTGCTGCACAGAGGAATAGAACGCAGAGGAGTAGTGTAGAGTAGAGAGGTATGCAATGGAATAGTGTACAGTAGAGTAGCATACAGTGAAATAACATAGATTGGTGTAGCAAACAGTGGAGTGGCATACGGTGGAGTGGCATAGACCGGAGTGCTGTACAATGGAATAGCGTACAATGGAATAGCGTACAGCGGAGTGGCATAGAGTGTATTGGTCTACAGTGGAGTGGCGCAGAGTGTAGTGGTGTAGAGCAGAGTGGCATACAGTTGGAGAGGTGCAGAGTGGTGTGGGGTAAAGTGGAGTGGCATAGAGTGGAGCAGCATACAGTTGAGGGGTGTAGAGTATAATACTGCAGAGTGAAGTGGAGTGGGTTAGAGTGCAGTGGTGATACAGTGGAGTGAGGTACAATATAGTGACATATAGTGGGATAGCGTAGAGTGGAATGTTGTAGAGTGAAGTAGAGTGGTGTATGGGGAAATAGCATACAGAGGAGTGGCATAGAGTGGAGTGGTGTGTAGAGTGGAATAGCATAGAGTGGAGTTGTGTACAGTGGAATAGTGCAAAGTGGCATACAGTGGAGTGGAGTAGATTGGAGTGGCGTACAGTGGACTTGCATAGAGTGGACTGAGGTAGAGTGGAGTGCTTTAGCGTAGCATGACATACAGTGGAGTGGCGCACAGTGGCTTGGCATACAGTGGAGTATCGTAGACTGGAGTGGTGTAGAGTGGAATAGCGAACGGTGGAGTGATGTACAGTGGAGTCTTGTAGAGTGGAGTGGTGTAGAGTGGAGTGGTATAGAGTTGAGTGTGGTAGAGTGGAGTGGCGTACAGTGGAATAGCATACAGTGGAGTGCGGTACAGTGCAGTGGCATACAGTGGAGTGGCTTCCAAGTTGAATGGCATACAGTGAAATAGCATAGATTGGAGTACCATAGAGTGGAGTGGCATTCAGCAGAGTGGCTTAGAGTGGAGTGCCGTACAATGAGATAGTGTACAATGGATTAGCATGCAGTGTTGTATCGTATACTGGAGTGGCATAGAGTGGAATAGCATACAGTGAAGTGGCGTAGAGTGTGGTGGTCTACAGTGGAGTGGCGTATAGTGGAGTGGCATAGAGTTGAGTGGCATTCAGTGGAGAGATGTACAGTGGTGTGCGGTAAAGTGGAGTGGCATAGAGTGGAGTAGCGTACAGTGGAGTGGTGTAGATTGTAATAGTGTAGGGTGAAGTGAAGTGGGTTAGAGTGCAGTTGTGATACAGTGGAGTGACATACAGTATAGTTGCATAAGGTGGGATAGTGTAGAGTGGATCGGCTCAGAGTGGTGTGGCATACAGTGAAACAGCATACAGAGGAGTGGCGTAGAGTAGAGTGGCATAGAGTGGAACAGCGTAGATTGAAGTTGCGTACAGTGGAATAGCATAGAGTGGTGTACAGTGGAGTGTAGAAGATTGGAATGGCTTACAGTAGAGTAGTGTATAGTTTATTAGTGTAGAATGGTGTGGGGTAGAGTGGAGTGGTATATGGTGGAAAAATATAGAGTGGATAGGTGTAGAGTGGAGTGGAGTGACTTACAGTGGAATTGTGTAGAGTGGAGTTGCATACAGTGTAATAGCATAGAGTTTAGTAGCATAGAGTTGTGTGGCATAGAGTGGAGTGGTGTAGATTGGAGTGGCGTACAGTAGACTTGCATAGAGTGGACTAGTGTAGAGTGGAGTGATGTAAAGTGAAATGGCATTGAGTGGAATGTTGTGTCATAGACTAGAGGAAAGTGTTATGTCATAGAGTAGCGAATCATAGAGTGTCTAAGAGTTGCAGTGCGTGGAGTGGAGTGGAATGAAGTGGCATGTTGTAAAGTGGAGTGGTCTGTCATAGAGTGGGCTGGCATGGAGTGTTAAAGAGTGGAATGAGTGCTGTTGAGTTGAGTGGTGTGTTGTGTTGTGTTGTAAAGTTGAGTGGTGTGTCAGAGTGGAGTGGCATGTCGTAGAGTAAAGGGACACAGAGTGGAGTAGAGGTAGAGTGGAGTAGAGGTAGAGTGGAGTGGTGTGGTGTGTCATAGTGGAGAGTGGACTCGCATGTCATAGAGTGGTGTGTCATAGAGTGTATTAGAGTGGAGGGGCATAGAATGGAATAGCGTAGAATGGAGTGGCATGTCATAGAGTAGAGTGGAGTGGAGTGGTGTGTCATAGAGTGGGGTGGCGTGGAGTGTTAAAAAGTATAATGGAGTGCCGTTGAGTTGAGTGGTGTGGTGTTGTAAAGTAGAGTGGTGTGTCAGAGTGGAGTGGCATGTCGTAGAGTGAAGGGACAGAGAGTGGGGTAGAGGTAGAGTAGAGTAGTGGTAGAGTAGAGTGGTGTGGTGTGTCATAGAGTAGAGTGGACTGGCGTGTCATAGAGTGGGGTGTCATAGAGTATATTAGAGTGGAGGGGCATAGAATGGAATAGCGTAGAATGGAGTGGCATGTCATAGAGTAGAGTGGAGTGGTCTGTCATAGAGTGGGGTGGCGTAGAGTGTTAAAGAGTGGAATGGAGTGCTGTTGAGTTTAGTTGTGTGTTGTGTTGTAAAGTAGAGTGCTGTGTCAGAGTGGAGTGGCATGTCGTAGAGTGAAGGGACACAGAGTGGGGTAGAGGTAGAGTGGAGTAGAGGTAGTGTGGAGTGGTGTGGTGTGTCATAGAGTAGAGTGGACTGGCATGTCACAGAGAGATGCGCCATAGAGTGTATTACAGTGGAGGGGCATAGAATGGAATAGCGTAGACTGGAGTGGCATGTCGTAGAGTAGAGTGGAGTGGTGTGTCATAAAGTCACTCTTCAATACAAAGATTTACAACGTGTTCAATACCTCTAAACACCTATGATGCATTAGGAGCATATGAGTTTTGCAAACATTTACACCCATCAGCTGGACACTGGCTGTACAAAATTATGTAGAAAAGTAATATGGTAATATGTAAACTATAAACAAACTAGCACACTCATTGGATGATGTCATCAGTAATGTCATTTGAGATGTCATCAGTGATGTCATAAATGATGTCATAGAACATGTCATGAGTGATGCGATATGTGAGGTCATAAGCAGTGCATGGCAGAGGTGCTAGTTATTGTTAGCTGTGAAAACTGTGACTGGTGACTTTCTGTGGTTTTTTCCAGTTCAAAATGTTAATATTGTTACTGACATATTCACCTAACTATAATGTTACTTTAACTTTAGTTTTTTCAGTGAATTTCTAGGTTTTTAAAAAAAACAAAAACATCTTTTATCACACCTAAGTATAACGTTACTTTAGCCTTTAGTTTTTTCAGTGAATTTCTACGGCTTTGTTAACATAAAGTAATATTTTATAACCATACTTAAAGCCAACCCCTGCCACGCATGGCCAGGCTCCTCGGCAAACCCCAGACAGGCAGTCAACCCCACACTGTGCATGGCCTTTGGCCGTACACAACAGGGAGTTGGTAACAATGCCTGGTTTGCGGCCAGGCCCTGTGGCTAACCCAAATGGAAGCAGCCAACCCCACATTCTGCATGGCCTTTTGCCGTGTGTGCTGAAGGGTTCACTGCAGGGAATGTGTTGTAGCCATGCCCTGCTTCCAGCTCCCTGCAGGCAGCTAACCACATGCTATGCACAGCCTTTGGCTGTGCACGTCAAGGGCTGGTCAGAGGGTTAAGGGGAGAGCGTGCAGCGTGCAGCCCGCACAATGATGTTAAATGGCCCTAGGGGACCACATCCCCCAAGCCAAATACAATTAAAAAGTGGGAGGGGGCCATGTGGCCCCCCCTCCCCAAGACTTCTTGAGCCCCTGGGACCCTTTCACCCGGTGCCAAAATCGAAGGAGAGGGGAGTGTGCAGCCCCCCTCCCCAATACTTAGGCTCCAGGGATCACATCCCCAGAAGCAAATCAATATGAAAGGGGAGGGGGACCATGTGGCCACCCTCCCCAAGCCTTCGCAGGCTCTTGACCACATCACCTGGGGCCATATTTTGTTTAAAATGGGATTGCGGCTGCACTGACCACTCTCTGAGCCTTATTAGGCCCTGAGTACCCCAAAGGCCATCTTTATTTTTATAGGGGAATAGGGCTGCATGGCTATAAGAACTACATGTGAATATATAGTGTGTATATTCAGTATATATGAATAAATTAAACACATTAGCATTTAAGGAAAGACGTTCACTTAGAATAAAGCATACAGCTTTGTTAACATAAAGTAATATTTTATAACCATACAAAATGATTTATTTCAAAATCCACTTGATGCATTTCGGCATCCACAGGGCCTTGATGACGTGTGCTTCACCAGATCCTACACAACAGCATGCAGACCTTCGCTTCGCACCACCTTGCAGCTTCTGATCGCTGGCTTCAACTGAGCTGACTCGGTGCAAAGCAGAGCCTTGCATCACAGCACCATGCGTCCTCCAACTTCACTGCACCATGGACAGAAGGTACAATTCCCAGTGCGCCAAACCCGCAGCTGGTCTGAACTTGTGTCTTTGTCACAGTCCGGCGCAACCAGAGACCTGCAGTTAGTTCTTTGTGCCTTTTGGTAATATTTTTGTACCTTAACCGTTAAAAACGTATAAATCTGGTTCCACTTATTGTTTTTTTGTCATTTTGGTTTCATTTTATTTATTAAAAATTGCTCTATATTTCTAATATGATTTTATTCTTGTGTTATGTTTTCACTTATTGCTGTGTGAGTACTGCATAAATACTTTACACATCTCTAAGCTATGCCTTACATCTTTTGTGCCAAGCTACCAGAGGGTTAAGCACAGGTTTATTTAGTGACTTTTGTGATTTACCCTGATAAGTATTGTGATTATTATTTGAAGTGGGTTCTCACCCCTATAACCAATAATAGAATTTCCTGCAGGCGGCACATGGTGTAAGGAATGCAGGGATGAAAGGAGGAATGGAAGTGCAAGTGGTAACTTCACTGCATGGACCTGCAAGCAGGAAATCCTCCTGTGCATTGCCTGCGTTGAGGGGGAGGGTTTCCAGTGCTTAGAAGTGCAGAGCCCTGGTTAATGGTTAAAAGAAATAGAAGCAACAGGTAACTGATGTATGCTCCAGGACAGTCTGCTGCCCTAATTTAATTCCTGGCTAGCTTGAGCCAACTGTGGAATATGTGTGTGCCTCTTGTGATAATAGGACCGCTAACAGCTGCTAGGTCCCCCATTAATCCTCAGAGATAACTGATATGGTTGACATCATCACTGTCCTATAAGAGATTTAATTTTTCTACAAAAACAGCTTCCATAAATTAAAGGTTTCCTTCAACCAGGAGTTGAGTAAAAAGATCTTTCCATCACCCTGAGGAGGGGAGGAAATATTAAGAGCATGTTGAGAGGTCTCTGGTTTCTTCTGAGGGAACTGGTGGGAAGAGGACCTAACATGGGCTCCTTATGGATGCATTCTTCTCACATTGCTGCCACTATGCTGGACGGGGCTTGTGTTTGGTCTGGTTTAGCTTCAGCCTCAATTGTAACACCTGCCACTCCTTCATAACTAGAGAGGCCACTGCCTCATCATTCTAGCCTCTGTTTTCAGTTCCTGCAGATTTTGACTTCCAGCAAACCCTCAACTCTTTCAAAAGAGAGACTGTAAAACTTCCTATCCTTTTACCTCCCTGAGTTAAGATTTTCTGTGGACCAAGGGAATAGCAATTATTTTTGGAGGAGGAATTGGACATCCACCAAGACAGGGGACTGAGTATGGAGAACATACCCCTAAGGATGCCGTTTTACACATTGTTCATGTTTAGATTCTTTACTTCTTTGGTACTGCAGTGGATCCCTATCACAAGAAATAATACTATTATGGGGATTACTTTTCTAAGCACAGCAGAATTGCCTGCAAAGCCAGAGACAAATATTCAACAAACCTCAAATTATATATGCTGTCTAGCAGGTATGAATGGTGCACAGACTGTATTACTCATCCAACAGTGTAGGACCAATACTCCTTTGTAATCATACTTAGTTACTATCAACTAAGGGGTTTACATAGAATGCTCAAGATCTTTTTTAACACATCTACTGTGCTAACTATCTTCAGCTACAGCATGGTCCACCTGACACTCAGCCCATCTGAGAAGCAATCACCAGTGTGTTTTAATACTTGAGGGGAGCAGATTTACATCATTGTTGCGAATGAACCCCACCATTAACAGTACATTTTCAGAGTGCACTCTTAAGGATTGGCCCTGAGGAAGAATAGTAAACAACTTTACTTGATTTTCAGCATGCTCCACTTCTCTGACGTTTCGGTTATTTATTACAATTGCTGTATGTACACATTGTTCTAGATTATTGTGTAAAGCTAACCTTTGGTGTATCTAACCTGCTTTTACTCCATATAGGTAGTATAATAAATGTTTGTTTTTGCTTGTGCTCTTCATGGAGTGGGATTTGTTGAACATAATGTGTGTTATTTCAATTATTTGCATTGCTTTTTTATTTATTGTGCTAGGGCCAGAATTAATCATTCCTTTTATAGAATCCTATCCCTAACTGCTGCTACCTTCTCCATCCTCTCCATCCCAGGTCTGCTTGTGTGTGACCTAGGGTTGGTACATTAGCCATGCTGTCTAACTGTGAGGCGCATGCTGTCATCTAAACAATGCCAAAGCTCTCCCTTGTCCAACAATCCCCAAGGAGGACCATCCACGGGCAGATCCATACATATAACAGTTTTCTTCCACTGCTAACCAATTCCACATTGTGGCAGCCTTCTTATACCTTAATCTTCAGACAATATTTTTTCATTTATAATATATAAAATATAAAAAAGCTCAAAAGGTGATAATATTTAGTTGGTTGGTGAATGAATGAAAGGGTGTTATGTTATGTGCTTTGTTTACTGCAGAGGTCTTTTCCTATGAGCCTGCCTAAGCAAAGTGTTTTGAAGCTGTGGCCCCCGCTTCAAACCTTTAAAAGATTTCTGAGTCAGAAGGACTGGGCTGAATTCAGGGATCGGGGCTCATGAGTTTAATTCAGGGGTACTTTTTCTGTTGCAAATAAATCTCACTAAATATATGACATATAAACAGGGCCACTGGAATTATGCAATTCTGTAACTGCAGCAATTTCTGCATTATTAAGGATTTGGTGCTCTTGCCACATATTCTATCAACTGCTGCATAATCTGCAGATTTTACAAAAAACACATTTTATTTCTCGCTCAAACAGATCACAAGTTACTAAAATGATGGTCAAGTGTTATTGCACAGTGGAAAACCCTTTGAAAAAGTTGACTGGACATCTTTCAGTTGCTACATTAGGTTGTTAAACAGGTACTAATGAGGTGAAATATTTGCCCAGACATTGTTCCTTGTAAAATGACAAGATAATGAAGTAATGCTATCTGACAATGTGCCTCTGTATGCTGCATAATTTGGCTTTTCTTGCTGTATAATTTAGTCAACCCTGCTGCATAATGTGCCCTCCCCTGTCACACATTTCCAGTGGTCACCCTTATAAAAGAGCAAATGCATCAAATAAAAACAGAAATTGACCAAAAACACTGCTCCCCACAATTGGGCTGTTGTAAGCCACTCACACTCCTGAACCCCAAAGCAACTGCACCTGCTGCTCTAATGATAGATGCTGCCCTAAGTAATAGGCAGTCTTCTTTGCCTCTTTCACCTCTTCCCCACTATGCCTGACCATAACTGCAATCTTAAATTAGGTATGTCACTTTTCTAAACTAACACAGTCATAATTGTGGTGCATGTGGCCCCTCACACCCCTAGTACCCAGTGCCACTGCGCCTGGTTCACTGTTGACAGCTACTGCCTTGTGAAGTGCACTGTCTCTTCTGCCCTTTGTTAAAGACATGGACCCCATCTTGCCACATTCCCTTACCTGCCATCATTATGAGGCCCAAACTAAAGTGTCCCCTCTGCTTCAATTTATCCCTTCCTTGGGGCACTACTCTGAGGCCCAAAGCAACACTGGCACAGCAAGTGTGCACTGGACTCTAATGGAAGGGAGGCTAGTGGAACAGCTATAATTTTGGTTTAGTTAGCCCTTCACACTCCTGGGCCCCAGGTGCCACTTCACCTGCAACACCATAGATACCTACAGCCCTGCACTGTGAAGCCAAGGGAGACACAGAGCTCAAGAGGAAACAGGAATTAACTCCATGATGCCTGCTATCTGAAAGAAATGTTGATGTGTGCAATTGGTTAATTGGTTAATTATCAAATGTAAAGGATGCTTCGAGCCAGTACTGACTTTAATTGATGGAGTAATTTGATTCCTCATGGTGACAAAAATGTATTCCTTTTGAGAGGTAATGAAATGTGTTACCAGCCAAGTTCCAGAGTTTCTCCTTGTAATGGACAGTTATTGCACAAGGTGCAGTCTAATAAGGTATCACTAATATATATATTTTGAAACCTGATGTTTTATCTAAAACACTAGAACATTTTGCAGCAGCCTATTTCTACTTATATGATACAATTGTAAAATAATGACTTTCATATTCACAGTGCTTTCTGTCACACATTAGGATCTGATTGCCCATCACAAGTCACTGTTTCCCACTGTGCCAACCAGGTTTCAGGTCTGTAACTGTCTAGCCAACACACACACACATACACACACACGCACGCACGCACACACACACACACACACACATCTGCTATGATCTACTTAACCAATTGAGGTTTTATAATGTAAAACAGTGCAGTTCCTGCCGATTTAGTTAAACTGGCATTTATTTTTTATTTAAGTGTATTATTTTAAAAGCAGATACCCAAGGCGAAAAAAACACCAAAATAATAACAGACTATTTCGTTATATTCAGCAACTTCTTTGACCCCCACCACCACACTGAATGAACACCTCCCCAGGGGATTGGAGCACTCTCTATCAAAGTTTCCATGTGTATTTGTATGCACTTCAATTGCTGATTGTAAATGAAGAGCGCCTGGTAATGGGACAAATAAACAAGGCCGTGCTTCCAAGCCATCTTCATTTTCAACTACATGCTGAGACATTTGTGTCTTTCCTGGGAATACAGCCACAGACCCCCACTGGGGCAAGTCCCACAGTTTGAAGACCTCTAGTTTATTGTTTGCAGGATTGGCTTCATAATAAGAGGTGTTTTATGGATGTTAATGTCAGAAAGAACCTTTTAATCTATAAGCCTTTGCTTGATTGTAGTTGTCATTCATGATGTATGGAGTTTTGCCAATTCACATTTAGCGTAAGACATGTAGTCATTTAATTAATGCTTTAGAGAAAGAGGTCCACGTAGGGAGATTGTTCTCTTTTCTTTGTTGTGTACAGCTGTTGTTTTTGTTTTCTGAATTAGTAAAACACTTTCAGAATCCTCTATGTTTTGCTGTGACCAGTGGCAACGACAAAATGTGTTGTTAAAATCTGCTATCTGCTTCTATTTAAAAGAGATGCAGAGGACGGACAGCCCCTTTCTGAACTGTGAAAGTGAAAGGTTCTCATCATAGTTTTAACAATTTATGATTTTGTATGGACTTAATGATTGAGTTAGAACCGCAAACAAAACTGTGAGGACAAATAGTGATGGATGGAAGAATGGGTAGTGATAGAATTAACAACAGGTCAGTGTATCTGAAAGAATCTGTAAACTAGGCCAGAAAGTCCTGTCAGACACACATCTTTATAGGTATAAGTAAGAATATCTTATACAGAAGCATTTCTGACATAAATATCCTGTCTGAAACATCATTGACAAAAAGGATATTGATTTCTATTAGTAACCGTAATAGTGTAATGTTTGTGTAAACAATAATAAGTTCACAACATTTATGCCAGACAATATTTTGACAACAGTAGTCTGGTACCAACAATCTATGTAGGCTGGTTGGGGGGAGGCAAATTCCATAAATGCCTTTCAACAAGTTTTCTTCTTTTTTAAAAAATGTTATGAATGTTATCAATCATACAACTCACACTAAAACAATACAATATATAATCGTAACATCATTCAAAAATGTAATGTGTGCTGTGAGAGGTGTAACAGAAACCTAAAGGTAGTCTTAAAAAAAAATACAATTTGAAATGTATTGAATATTCACAAATTAACAAGAATACTTTATCTTAACCTCTATACACAAAGAACCTTTTTTTGCTTCTCTTGTCTATTCCTTAATTCCAGCCACTTTTTTCCCAAGTTTCTATAAAAGTAGGAGAGGTACCCCCGGTCACCTAATTTTTACCATATCTTTTCTGTGATAAAAAACTCTCTTCAATGGCTTACAAAAAATAATTTTTGAGAACTGTGCGGTGTAAACTGAGATTTTTGGAGAGCCATATATGAAGTATCAAAGAGATAGAGCCTAAAGAACTATGAGTTAAATAATTATAAAATGCTTGATTGAACATAGAAATTAGGGCAGTGTCAGAACAGTGCAATATCCACCCACTGGATGCTTTCATAGCCCATTGTTTTGTTTAAAATGGAAATCATCATTCAAGAAAGATTTCAGTTAAGGGCATCGTCATTCTACGTGTTGCTAATCACTCACTCCTGAACATCTTGGACCGGTACTATGATTTTTACACCAAATAAATGCAGGAAATCACAAGTTATGCATAACATTTACATTTTATATTTTCTGCAGAAAGTGATTGAGAATTAAAGACAATGTATTTATTATTTAGTTGAAACAGCTAAACAGGATTTCTCCAACCAAACTGATCTTATTTTTCATTAAAAAGTTCAGGGGATGTTTTTTACAAGAAGCAAACCATGGAAGTAATGTCTCTGCAAAGCTGCTATTGGAATTGTACTTTGAAATGTTCTAATTTAGGATGGCCTATTTAGGATTTCATTTGAAAATATTGATAGAAGTTTTAATGTCCACATTTTTTTTGAACTTTGAAAAACTAGATTGTAATTTACCTGTGCCAAATTTGACTAAGTTTCTGGCGAAGTTACTCAACTTACAGAGCATCAGGTCTAATAAAAATCAACTGGCCCACATTCCATGATCACTTCCTACTTGAGGCTACCCCATGGGTGGGGCATTCATCAGCACAGGATCCCTGAAAAAAAAGCTGTTCCTTCAGATGACCTCTGATAAGAGGTAGAGTAGGATTGGCAGCACAGGGATGGTGTTGGGCCAATGCAGAATGTGGGTGAGTTGACCTCCACAATGGAGTAGGTATAAGAGTCAGTGGGCCAACCAAGAAAATGAGCAGGTGAAGGTTGGTCTCACAGGCCTGGCAATGCTGTGTGATGGGAGAAGGGGGCTCTGCGCCTAGGACAGGGGAACCAGTCCCCGGTTGTTTTGAGCAGCCCCTCATGGCAGTAGGGCCCTTTCCTCCTTTCATAAAGGGCCATAAACACTGCCTTTTTAATGACCTTAAGAACAGTGTCAAATGTTTTGGAAGTGATCCTTAACTACAGTAATTTATAAAATTTCTTGGTAAAGTCCCCATGACTGATTCTTTGTTATTCGGTAATGATGATGCTATTTCTTGAAGTTCAGAACAGCTAAGGGACACTTTGAACACTAAAAATGTTTGCTGTATTCAATTTGGACGATCTCCTTCTACAATCTATTGTTTAACAGGCTTATGCTATTATTTTTGATGTCTATGTGTTTATTGCACAAAGTAGTAGCTCTTTAATACATTTGGGGCCAGATGTGCTATGCATTTTACTGGTTGCAAACGGCCCATCAGGCTGTTTACGACCGGAAAATACATTTTTCTATGTACAAACCCCATTTTGCAAGTCAAATCGGAAACCTATTAAAGACTTGCAAAATAGAGTATGCGATTCGCTATTAGGAAGGGGCGTACCAAGGGCGTCCCTTCTGATGCAGCATTTCGGGAACTCAGAGAAAATCATTTATAGCCTGGACCAAAATATTAGTTCCCTCCACACTGTATGAATTTAGACCAAACTTACCAACTTATGTATCACCCTTAAATGATGGATCTTTTTTAAGAAGGCAGGGATTTGGTAAATAATAATCTGAATTTACACCGTGATTCAATATCATACCATAATAACAACAGATACTTTCCTGTTATTAACAATAATCTTTATCTAAATTAATGTGTTGCTCATCAAGTACAAAATCAGCTCAAATAAGAGTATTTCACACAAAGAACATTCAGTTTCAATCAATAACAGTATACATGTCATGGACAGCGCAATAAGAGAGTGGATAGGTAGAGAGACAAAATAAGAGAAATCATTTGCAAGATAATTATGCAAATCAGAGATTGATTATTGTTACCTATCATTCAAGTCTTAAGATTAGAAATGCTACCCTCTGGCCATGAGGGTAAGCAGGGCACTTCAAAGAAGAATTTGAAATGCAAAGTTTAGGAGTCAGGAACAGCAGATCATCAGCCAGCCCACAAGAATAGGAAACAGCGTTACAGCTCTCTCCTCTCGCAAAGTTAGGAATACACCGCCTAACCCCACCTACTTACTAGGTATAATTATACCCCAAATTCACAGAAGTCCAAACCCTACTCTATCCATCCCACCTTACTAAAGATTCTAATTGGCCAAAACAAGGGGTGTCTTGGACACACCACTCCGAGCAAGTTCCGATTTTCAAACACACTATTGTCCAAACTCAATACATCATTTTCTGGCTTCTGTATCTTTCTCTTCCGCAGTATGTTTACATTTCGTTCACGTTTAATGTAACTTTTTCTGTCTGCATATCCGCTTCCACAGGAACTCGCTTTCAGAGGCTCATTGTTTCCTCCATAACTTTGGTCATTACCAAAAACACGGAAAACTGATTAAGCCCTCTCCTTTCCTCACACCATGGTTTAGTATTTCATGCTAGATTTTCTGAGGCCTTTCTCTCCAGCTCAGAAAAAGCCATTTTCTAGGAAAAGACAAATACAACGTGAATATCATATCTTTTGCATGAGTTTATTCCCTAAAAGTGTTTTACTTAGCGATATTAATGGTTTGCATAAGATTCAAAAAGCATTAGTATGATCATTAAACTTGCAGCCCTTTAGTCATTAGTTTCTGAATTTGTCATGTGCAGACTTGCGGCCTACCCCAGATTTTCTCTAAACGCGTTCTCATTTACGCATGCGCAGTTAAATTCAAACGCGGTTAATAGCACCCAGTTAACTTTTTAATGATTATTTTGCAAAATGAGAGGTTCAATCTGAGCAGGTTTTGTTCCGTGAAAACCCTGCTCCATCAATCCCCCTTTAATGGCGATTTGAGCCATCAAAAACTAACCCAAAAATCTGATTGTCATCGTATTTTATTTAAAAAGCTGTAGTTTTCTTTTGTTTCATTCTTATTTCCTGTATATCCTCTACTATTTCATAGTAATTTCTCTTTCTATCTTCTAGTTCAATATCTTCTCTTTTTCTTTTCTTAGCTCTACGTCTAATGTCTAATGTTCCTTTCTTGCATCTACAACACTTATATATCATTATCAATATTAGCATTCCTGTAGCCACCGCAATTATTGGTGTTAGTATTTTCCCCAACAAGCTGTTACTAAAGTTAGAAAACCAACTACCTACTGAAGAGAAACCCTTACCAAGTTTCTCCCAAGCACCGTCAACCTTCAGTTCAGCCAAATCCTCATGTAAATGAGTAATATTCTTAATATATCCCTCTAGATTCTTTCTTTTGTCTGGGATATAGGTACAACACTGTTGAATTTTCAGTATGGTACAGACTCCGCCCTCTTTTGCCAATATTACATTAAAAGCAAGTCTATTTTGCAAAACCATAGACCTTATAACAACCATTTCAGTATCAATCATTAAGAATCCTCCAGCAGTATCCATTGATAAACGATCAACCACTGTGGACAATTTTTTAATATTGTATGAATTAAGGATAACACCAACTAAAGGTATCAATGTTCCGAATATATCACCCACAATTTCAGACAAACTAGCTCCCCTTTTATTCCTTGTTAATCTTTCATTGGTTCCATGATTTTTGTCTGTATGATACACTTTTGGAAAAACTATTCCCGTGTAACAACACCAAACCAATGTGTAGGCAATCTATAGTAGGCATTTTTGCCACACACATAATAAATTCCTGGAAAGACTGGGTCAGTACCACCCCTTAATCCCCATCCACCAGTGATTAAGAAAACATGATCACATTCGCTAGAACCAATGAAATAGGTATTAAAATCTGTTTTCTGCCTAAGTAAACAAAGCTTTCCCTTGTGATTCCAATCCAGTGTCATTGCAGCCTATGCCTCACCTTTCTTATAATTTCTTTTCCTAAAAGCCCATGGAGGTATATGAGACTTTTGGTTGCCAGCCTTGTCTTTAAAACTTTATCTCCTATCTTCCACTAAATCTATGAATTCAATCTCTTTGTGACGTAACGTACACGTTAAATTGTTTCTATGTGCATATATACCCTGTCAATTGTATTAGTTGCATGGAAGAAATCCCCAAAATGCTCTGCATCTTTTGCACTACTCACTCTATTCATATTCTTTCTAATATTTGCTTCAGAAAATACTAAATCGTAGTTAGAGTAATAATACTGTAAACTACCCTTCTCATAAAAGAGACTTGTTAAGACACTACATGAGACACCATACGTTAGAGGTAAGTGATGATAAGTCACTCCTTCGGACACAGACGAAGGTAATTGCATGCACACATAATCTCTTACATCCATTATGTCTACGAATTTATACAGTAATTTGGTAAAAACATTTAACGAAAAGTCATTAATTGAATTATTACGATGATACATGCTTTCATCTGTTAGTTCTTCTATGTTAGTTTGTGGTTCTTCTTTAAGATTTCCCACATCTATCTTTTCATTAACTCCATCATTAGTAATATTACCTTTATTGGATACATAAAATAAGGCACTACAACAATCAGTGTTAACCAGACAAACATTAGTAGTAAGATACTTATGAAACAAGCCTTAACACATCTAAGTTTACAACCTTGGTTTTGATATCCAGTCTCATGATGTTTTATTTCTGCCATTTAAAAAAATTAAAAACTAAAAAAAAACTAAACTAAGAAATCTAGAAATTTAAAATTTTGAAAATATAATGTATCCAAGCACTACTTAAGCCTGCTTCTTCACCCCTTTTTTTAAATTATTTATTGCTCAGCTCTTGACTTCAGTTCAGTTTTCTACACCCTTTTAGAGTATTCTTTTTAATCTTCTGCACCCTTAATTTGTTTTGACAGGTTATTTAGGGTGGCTCATAAAAATGCTCACAACTTGAACCTGTCACAACTTCTTCTTGGCTTTTATTCTTTTGCTCGACCTTTTCAGTCACCACATATGTCCATTCAGGTGCTGTGTACTTTTTGTTCGGTACTTTTACTCTCTTTGTTCTCCGAACTGTTTCGGCTTCTGAATCACTTTGTTCTGTTTGGCTTGATACTTCTATTATTGGATTTGTAACCCTCTTTTTCAGAGTATATTTCAGTCTTTTTACTCCTTTTGGCCATACATCTCCTTTTCTTGCCTTTTTCACTTGCACAGAATCACCAGATTCAAGACAATTCTCAAAACTTCTTTTGGTCGATTCTTTCTTTTGAACTCTTCCTTGAACTGGAATTTGTTCTCCTTCTTCTTTGACAACAGTCTCAGAAGCTTCTTGGGACCCAGTAGCTGATGCCCACTCTATTTGATCACTTTCAGACTCTCTGTTCTTGATCTCCTTCATTCGTTTCTAGTGGACTTGGGACTCTTCTTGTGTGGCTTGCATGAATCCAATTTGGTAAGCCACAACACTTCACTGCTGTTGTTGTTACCAGTATCACTTGATATGGCCCATGCCAATGGGGTTCCAAGCATGACTTTCTCACATGTTTCTTTACCAGGATACATTCACCTGGACTTAGGTCATGTGCTTGTTCTTGCTGTGTTGTGGTTGCAACTTCTCCAACCTGATGAAACACAGAACGTACCACATCAGCAAGATCTTTGCAATAATCGAGCACTAGATTATCAGTTATTGTCATTAATTGATTCGCTGGAACTATTGGCTGTCTCATTGCTCTCCCCATAAGCACTTCATGAGGGGATAATCCAGTCTTTTTATCAGGAATAGTTCTCAGACTCATCAGAGCTAGGAGTAAAGCATCTGGCCATTTGAGTGCTGTGGATGCAAATACATTTGCCAATCTGGATTTGATAGTGCCATTAATCTGTTTGACCACACCTGAGGCTTCTGGTCGATAGGCACAATGTAATTTTTGTTCAATTTGCAAAGCTGCACAGATCATCCGAATGATTTCATTATTAAAATGCGTCCCTCTATCTGTTTCTAAAGAGACTGGAAATCCAAATCTGGGTATTATATCTCTCAGAAGTAATTTAGCCACTGTTAGACCATCATTTCAACTTGTTGGGTAAGCCTCTACCCAACGAGAGAACAGACAAACCACCACCAACACACATTTTAGTCCATTACAAGGAGGTAGTTCAATGAAATCAGCCTGTAATCTTGTAAAAGGGCCTGCTGCTTTTCCAATTCGTCCCCAACTGACAACTGTTTTCCTCCCTGCATTTTGTTGTTGACATGTCACACATCTCTGGCAAAGACTCTCTGCAATGACCCTGAATTTGGGATTATACCATGTCTGCATAAAAAGTCTACTCATGGCATCCCTACCTATGTGTGTTACTCCATGATATATTCTTGCCATCTGTGACAGCAAGCTATCTGGCATTATTGGTCTTCCATCACTGCATATCCACACCTCATCTTCTTCCCTACGTGTGCAACCGGACTTAATCCATAATTCTTTTTCTTCATCACTAGCTTCTTCCTGCAGTTGTCTAATTTCGTCCCAAGTTTCAACAGAAGAAAATATTAGATAACAATTTGCATCAGATTTCTGGGTACTTTTGTTTATTGATACTGAATTTTGTGCACAGAATCGTGCAACCTGGTCAGCATATTTATTACCAACCGTAATGTAATCATTTCCAGATTTAAGTGCACAGCACTTTACCACTCCAATTTCTTTGGGCAACTGTAATGCAATCAATAAATCCTTTACAAAGTTACTATTCCGAATTGGTGAGCTTGCTGAAGTTAAAAATCCACGTTGCATCCACAGTTGTCCAAAGTCATGAACAACCCCAAAACCATATTGACTATCAGTGAATATGGTTACTCTTAGATTTTTCCAATTATACATGCTATGGTTAGCGCCACAAGTTCTGAAATTTGCGCTGAAACTGTTCCCTTTAAGCATGAAGCTTCAAGAACAATTGCCACTGTACAAACTGCATATGCAGCACGCAAAGAACCCTCTTCATCTCTTATGCATGATCCATCCACAAACATCACACAATCTGATTCAGATAAAGATGTATCCTTAATATCTGGCCTTGGTTTTGTACACAATTCAGTCACATCCAGGCAATCATGTTCTGCTTCATCCACCATTTCTTCACAGCTTGGACTTGGTAACAGTGTGGCTGGATTTAGGTTTGTACATCTTGTCACTGTTACATTTTCCGCACCCAGAATCACTCTCTCATACTTAGTCAGACGACTACTAGTGAGATGCTGTGTTCGAGTTCTAGTCAACAAAATCTCCACAGAATGAGGCACGTACACTCTTAAAGGATAGCCCATAACAATGGACTCACTCTGTTCCAAGCTCACACATGTAGCAGCTACTGCTTTCAGACAACCTGGCAATGCTGCTGCCACAGCATCCAATGTAGCAGAAAAATATGCCATTGGTCGGCGTATTGTTCCATGTGTTTGCGTCAAAACTTTCACAGCAGAATAATCAAAATTCTTGCTGTAATCAGGCATTGCCAATGCAGGTGCTCGACAAAGACTGTCTCGCAACTCTATAAATGCCTTCATTCATTCTTCATCCAAATCAATTGGATCGATCACATCTTTGTGTGTCAGTCTTTGTAAGGGCTTGGCAATCAGTGCAAAACCACTGATCCATTGTCTGCAATATCCAACCATGCCCAGAAACATTCGAATTTCTTTCTATGTTCTGGGAGGACTCATTTGCAAGATCATGTTTATTCGATCTTGTGATACTTTCCTGACTCCTTTTTCAATTTTGTGTCCCAAATACAAAACGTCTTTTTTACAAAATTGTAATTTAGCTGGTGACACCTTATGCCCACCTACTGCCAAATGGTTCAGTAGAGCAATAGCATCTGTCACACAAGCTTCCTTCATTTTTGATGCAACAAGCAAGTCATCTATATATTGCACCAGTACCGAATCTTCTGGTATTACCAATGACTCCAAACATTTTTTCAATATCTGATTGAAAATTGAGGGACTCTCTGTATACCCTTGAGGAACTCGGCATCATGTCAAAACACGGTCTCCGAACCGGAAAGCAAACAAATATTGACTATCCGGATGTAAGGGTATCAAGAAAAATGCTTGACACAAATCAATCACAGTGAACAACTCTGCATCACATCGGATTTGATAAAATATCACTGCTGGGTTTGGTACAATTGGACAGCAAGGTATCACTATTTTGTTCACCTGCCTTAAATCCTGTACAATCCTATATTTTCCGCTCTGTTTTTTAATACCTATAATAGGTGAATTACAAGGACTTCCCAATATTTCTTTTAAAATGCCTTGTTCAATCATTTGGTCAATTACTGGCGTTACTCCTCCAATTGTCTCAGGACTCATTTTGTATTGCAGGATTTTTTGAAATTCTGCTCCTTGTTTCACTGAAATTTGAATTGGGTCAACTCCTTTCATCAGCCCAATATCCTGTCCTGTAAAATCCCACACATCCATCATCACTCTGTCTCGCAATTCAACTGGCCAATCTTTCACAGTAAACAAAGGAAATTCATCATTCACTTTTGACTCTTGTCTTACCAACATTAATTTAAAAGCAAAATCTTCATCAGGTGTCTGAAATGCTATTCCATCTGGCGTACAATAGATGGTGCAATTCATTTTGCAAAGCAAGTCTCTACCTAACAAATTTACTGGACTCGAATCACACACTACAAAACGATGTGAGTCTCGACAATCTCCAATGTGTACCTTCATTGGTTTTGTCACCGGAGTTTTGATCAGCTGATTAGATACGCCAACAACCTGGATTGTTTCTCCCGAGAGGGGTAGGTTTGGAATTTCCACAGTTCTCACTGTGGAACGGGTAGCACCAGTGTCTACAAGGAATGTTACTGCATTACCTTCTATTTCTCCATCCACAAAGCGACCTCACTGATCTACCTCAAGAGATGCACCAAGCACGCACTCCTCCTCCCCTCTCAGGCACCGTCATTGAGATGTATCTGAATCACTCTCCTGACACTGCAGCCAATATTGTGAAGACATTTGTACATTTCGATTATTTCCATTCTGTCCTCCTGAATGAAAACCCACATTTGCACTGTATTTTTGTACTTGAGCATTCACATTACCTGGCATCGGAGCTTGTGGTATCTGTGCCTGTGTCACTACTTGCTGTTGCTGATGTTGTTGCTGTTGATTATTATTCACCACACTTTGCATCTGCTCATTAAAATTCTGATCCGTTCCATTGTTTTCCAGAACAAGCCTACACTCGCCCCTCCAATGCCCAAACTTATCACACGCTTGACAAGGATACTTCTTTTTCAAATCTTCCTTATTACCTCTACCTCTGCCTTTCACCTGTGTTTGAACACCTCCATTCATCACAACACCTCCCATAGCAGAAAACTGTCCCTTTTTAGTATTCTGATTCTGACCTTTTCCCTGGAAACCTGTCTGAGAACCATCTACAAAATTTCCACCTTTCTGTGCTGCTTTTATTTGTGCCCACATCAATTTCTCTTTTAATTTCTTGTGCCTTGAGTCAATGTTGTCGCTACAATATTTTGCATAACGAAGTATCTCATCTATACTTTTGCTTTGCCAACATATCAAATGCTGCTGAATCATATTGCTAATTTCTGGTTTCAGCTCAAACACAAACCTATACACAAAATGTCCCATCTCTTTATCAGTGATATTGTCCATACCACTATATTGTTTAAACACCTGTAACAGCCTCTCATAATATGCATGCACTGTTTCTTTTGACTCTTGAGTTGTTCTGTCTATTTTAACCCAATCTGTCTCTTTTGGTGACATTTTCCCTTTCAAATATATAATGACCTGATTACATTTTTTCATTACTTCATCTGATGGTGCTCCTGTTTTTGGATCTCTAGGGTATTCTTCCTAAGGCCAATCTGTTGCAATCTTGCACTCAACCCACAAATCTGCTGGAACCAAAATATCAAACAAGCCATCCAGATCTTTTTGTAAAACTTTTGACACTTTTACAAATCTTTCCACTCGTCTATACCATTCAACTGTTTTTTCCCTCAGTTTTGGAAAATCATTTGTAAAAGACAAAATATCCTGTCTATTCCGTGGCACATGAACATATCCACCACCTGGTACTTCTCTCATTGGATATATCATTTCAGTCATCACTGTCTCTTTATCTGTTTCCCTCACTGGATACATTGATGATGTTGCTCCTGCATTTGCAAGCATCTCTTCTTTTTTTAGCCCATCTGCCATCCATCGTTCTAACTCACCCCAGTGCTTTAATGTATTAATTAGCTCTTTAATTTGCAATCGTTTCCCAGAAGAATTCAAACTCTCTAAATCTTTATCACTAAAGTCTAATCGATATGTCTTTTGTAAAGCCTTTGACTTCTCAATAGCCACTCCATATGTCTGTGCTACTTCAGCAAATTTCTCATGAAGAGCCTTGGCTCTCATTGTGATATTCTTACACAAAAATAACAACTCTTCTTCCTGATATTTACTCAATCTTTCTGGACTTATCGTACCTAGAATCATTTCTTCCAAATCCGCTTTTAATCTACCTACATCCACATTGACATTCACTCTGTTTGACACCATTCCTCTAATCCATTCATCTAACTCTTGTGGAGATGGTCCTATTGAACCCCCCGATGTTGGTGTTGCTTCTCCCAAATTCTGTAACAATCTCCTTGGTTCTATTTGGGTATTACGCTTTGGAGTTTCTACAGGTCTGAAATATCAATCAAAGGTTCCATAACACTCGCTCCAGCCCTTCTACAAGCTCTGTTATCAGTAACTGGCACCGCCAAGGCGTGCACTTGAGATATATTTTGACCTTCACTATACAACGGAACTATTGGACCAATTGTCGCTGGTACCGATAAAGTTTCTGCATTCAAATGTAATTGATTAATCTTTTGTGCCAAATCATTTTTTACTTGCCTTGAGTTATCAACATTTCTTATTTGAGAGGACTGAGAAACCTCAATTTCAATTAATGGTGCACTAGGAGTGACCCTCTCTTGTTCTTCCTGATATGGCGGCGGTCCATTTAATTAAAGCTCATCCAAAAACTCATCATCAATTTCATTGGGATTTGATTCTGCACTTTCTACATTCTTCTTTGTCTCTTTATATTTTCCTGTTGTCTGATCTTCCACTACCATAACCGGATATAAACCTTCACTTTCTCTCACATCTCTCCTCCATCTCTTCATTTGTGCATCCCATTTTGCCTCTGAATATTTGTTCATTGTATTTCTGTATCTATTTTCTGTCCTGTTTCTCTCTCTCTGATACGCTTCATGTTCCCATGCCTCAAGCGCCTCTACTGCATCGGCCTAGGATTAGGTCTCAACCTGTTCATTTGATACCTTAAATTTTTTTTTAATTCTCACATTAAAAGTACCATTCCCTGGAAAAGCCAAATCACCATCTTCATCGGTATATTTCACCCAGTTCTCTAACCATGTGCACGTATGATAACCACGTTCCAAAGTCATAAAAGCAGCTGGTGTACCATCTTTCGGTACCGAGACTCCTGTTCTGATTTCAATTGGTTCATCCTTTCTGAATAATGTCCTCATCATTTTCAACAATTTCATTTCTTTTCAACTCACTACGCTAATTCTAAATAAATAAACACAAAATGATTTCGTAAATCTTCAGATGTTACTCGTACACTACAACCAATACCAGCACATCTCACACCTACCAACCAATAGCTGTGCAACACTCACTGTGACGTTTCACTCTAGCTGACCAATGCCAGCCCGGCACTTCGCACTAGCTAACCAATGCCAGCGCGGCACACAGTGACGTCAGTATAACTCCTACAACTGATCCTCCCTGTACAAAATTCTTACGGTAATGTTTTTAAATCTCTTTTAAAAAGAAACAAATGTTAAAAACAACATAAAACAATTCTGCTTTGTTTCCCCCTCTAAACCGAAAAAATTGATACAAACACACAAAGAATTCTTTTGCTTCTAGAAGAATATCGACCAGCGTTAATCCACCCTCTCTCAAGCAAAAGATTCTCGGGACTTCTTCAGCTGCGCTTTCTGAAGATACACAAATACATCTCCACTATACAAACTTCAGAGTTCCCTATGCAATATTAGCAACCTCCTTCATTGCCTAATATCACACCAGCAGACAAAACACTTCTGTAGTGTATGCCACACTAATTCCTCTGCCCATTAGGCTAATAATATCCCGGGATCTTAGGCCACTCCGTGCCTGAGTTTAAGGTCAACGACGGACCACTCCATACAACTTATGGTATGACGTGTTAATCACCAAAATCATTAATTCAAACCTAATTTAACCCTTTAAAACATCAATCTCTGCTACCAAAAACTGATGCAGCGTTTCGGGAACTCAGAGAAAATCATTTATAGCCTGGACCCAAATTTTAGTTTCCTCCACACTTTATGAGTTTAGACCAAACTTATGTATCATCCTTAAATGATGGATCTTTTTTTAAGAAGGCAGGGATTTGGTAAATAATAATCTGAATTTACACCGTGATTCAACAGCAGTCTTTGTTTTGGTTTTGCTACACCGTGATTCATCAGCAGTCTTTGTTTTGGTGGCAACAATGTACAACAATATGTTTGAAATTATATATTTTAGCAAGCCATACATCTGTAACTAGTGAAAAGTCACAGTATTTTTTCCCCCACGAACAACTGCACAGTACTGTGAGAGTATGGATTATTCGATACGGAAAGTATAATGATGTCAGGGGCGGTTTCTCCTTTAAGGCTCTGGGGCTCCGCCCCCCTGAAATTCCTACACATTCCTGTACAAATATGAAGTAGATCAATTTATTTAGAGATACGATCATATCTTTAAACAAATCGATGCATTTAAGTCTGGGCAGTCTGTCCATGGCTGCCTGCCCCACATCGCTCTGAAGCAGGAGAAGGAAGCCAGGCAGTAAACCAACTTTCTGAACTGTGACGCATGATGCAGGGCTTACCTTTTACAAGCCCTTCATTGCCATTGAAGTCTATGGCAGTATCCACTATAAGCCAGTGACACTTTCAGCGTCATGGTTTCGGGCGTTGGAGTCTCCGTCCCTGCGTGTGAGCAGCCGTCCATCATTCAGAGGCATAGATCCTATTCGTCACATGTAGGAGTGAATGCAAGCATGTGTTTTTTGGTGGCTTGCTCTCAGTAATGGTAAGTGTTAGAATGCAAATCTTCTGTTATGTAAATTGTGCTGAGACCAATCGCCAAGGTAACCTGCCCCACTGTGACACCCCAGGCCCTTGCTGCATGTCTCTGGCCCCATTAGAAGTGGAGCTGTTGTATTTGTTCCCTCGAAAAATTGATCAAGAGGAACAGGCCAGGGTTCTTGGTCCCTTGTGAAGTTAATCCAAATATCCTAATCAAGCACAAAGTGAGAAATATGTGCTTACACTGTAGACAGTTATCTACTGTATGACATTACAATTGGCCCTATCCTCATGCCTTCAACAACACTAATGCCAAAAACATGGATTGATTTACGAACAATGAGTGTTAAAAATGTTAAGGCAATGCTTGTCAGCGATTTAGGGCCAGATGTACGACCAAGACAATTTGCGACTCGCAAATTGCGCTCGATTGCGAGTCACAAATCGCCATGTACAACAGTGTCTCAGACACTGTTTGCGATTCCCAATGGGGTCGCAAATTGCATGCCTCATCAATATTCATAAGGCACTCGCAATTTGCGACCCCATTTGGAATGGCTGGCAAAAACGGGATGCATTTTTTTAAAAAATGAAACGTTTTCGTTTCATTTTTTAAGGGCAGGTGGGACCACTGCCTGCCCCTAAAAAATATTTTCCCCTGCATTTGCAAAGGGGAAGGGGCCCCCTAGGGACCCCTTCCCTTTTGCGAGTGCTTTGCCACCCTTCTGGGAAGGGTGGTAAACTGCGACTGTTTTGCGACCGCAATTGTGGTCGCAAAACAGTCATACATAGGGCTCAGACTCGCTATTAGGAAGGGACGCCCTCGGAACGCCCCTTCCTAATAGCGAGTCGCTAATCCTATTTAGCAAGTCACAAATAATTTGTGACTCGCTAAATAGGGTTAGTACATGGCCCTTTTGTATTTTGCATGCGCAAACAGGTCACAAACCTGTTTGCGCATGCAAAATAGGGTCGTACATCTGGCCCTTAGTTCCTCTCTTATTTCACGTTTTACTTAATCTTGCCTTCCTCAAGAGTTTCCTATTTAATCATGGTGTGTTTCTGTATATTTGATGTTCATACTTTGAGCTGTGCTAGGTGTTTATGAAGGGCTTTGATTGAGAGCTCTGACATTATAGCCAAAGCAAAGTGCCTGTCAGCAGGTTGGCCTCTCTGCAGAGCACACAGAACAATGGTCATGTATTCCAGTTGCAATTGCTATTCTGTGGGAATGTATGTGAAGGGGGTGCACAGATGGCAAAATACTTACAGCACAAAAGCAAAAGGAAGCACATTGCTTAAATGTGAGTGAGTGCAGTGTGTGTTTGGAAGTGGTGAAGGGATGGTGATGCGAGGAAGTGCATTCAGGGAATAGTGAAAAGAGGGTGCTGAAGAGGAAAGAAGGGTGGTTAAAGATTTGCAGATGGACCAGATGTGCAGAGGAAAATAGCATACATATCTAACATAAAGCACACATAACTGAATGCCAAAACCCCTTCCACAAGCCTCAGTGCTATTGAAATTTAGGAATTGAAACACTTTCAAGGTTAATTATTTATATCAAATCCTTGTTGTTACTCATTTATCTTAAACAGCTAGCAACCATTGATAAAGCCAATCGTGCTGACAGGTTTTCAGTGTAGGTCAGTTGTTGTGTTATATATCTGGAAGCAATTACATCTCAGAGAGAAACCAAAATTCCAGTCAGATAGCACAAAGTGAGAATCACAGAAATGTATTTGACATGTTCCCTTTTAGAGAGCCTCCACATTTTGCATCCCACTTAAAGACCTGTCTTCACATATTTCTATATGACTGATTGCAGTCAGCAGCTGTGGGTCTTTCCCGAAGCCTGGTTAGAGCATTTTCTTCCAAAGCTGATGCTGCATGCAATGCAAGACACTGGGCCAGCACACACTTTAAAAGGCTGAAGTTGTTATGTTGTACAATTCGCACATTACAGTAACTGTTCAACATAATGCAGTAAGATTTAGGGCAGTTTTTAACATGTTTAATATTTCAAGACTATACGTTCCCACTGCTTTATAAGCCTTGGTCTATCAATAAATTAATTTGCTTTAAAATGCACCATTTGCCAATCTTTTTCAATTTTTTCTCTGGAGGAGGACCCAGCCTTGACCCCAAATTTGTCCATTAAGCTTGCTCGCATTGCTCACTACATAAAAAGTCATATCGAAATTTTACGCCTACCACTTTCAAATATCACCAGCCGCCACTGAATGTGGTGTAAGCACAGTGAGGAATGCATTCATCAAAGCCTAATATGTATCCTCTATTTGTAATGTATTTTCTTTTTCATAATTCTACCTCTTTCTATTTACTCAGCTTTTTAAATAATGTTACTTCTGCGTGTGTATCTAAAATGTGAATATTTGTGTGGGTGTGTGTGTATGTATGAAAAGTAATATATGAAGAATATTGGACTAACAGTGTACATTAACATCATTTTTTTCTTCTGTTTGGTACAATAGGAATGGGTTTTTGAGCTTTGCAGGTGCCATTCCACTCTAGGGTATGAAACACTGGCATTTTATATATTGTAAAAATGTCATTCTGAAATGAAGGAAACTTTTCAATTGGAAGAATGCAGTTTTGAAAGTTGGAATAATAACTGAGTAATTTTAATGAGTATTTAATTTAATTTAATTTCAATGAGTATTCAGTATATGAATTTCAATTCTAAATTCAACGATGACATTGCGGAATAATTGTTTATGTTATAAATATAAACATGTTGGGAATCACTTGATTATGTTCCAACAAAGAATTGTTCCTCATATATAAGTGAAAGTAAAAAAAAAAACACAATTGCTCATAAATTAAAAGTTGAATACAGTTTATGGGGACGTGGCTCTGAATGCATAACGATACAGCTAGAGCTCTTGTGAAGTTCCAGTCACCGCTCTCACTCCTTACCATTTCTTAACCCTTGGCTCACCTTGTTGCATATGATGAAAGAAGGAACGTTTATTGAAGACAGCAGGCTTCTGTTTCTACAGAACAGAAGACACACTCTGAGGATAAACCAAAAGGGGCCAATCACCAGGACCTAATGAACATTTAAAATATTAGGTTTATTACTTTGTAAGGAGTAGTGCTGAATATCCCAGAGCTGTACTCCGTATCTGTGCTCACTCACACTCAAGGCATAGATGTTGATTCACCAAAATGTTCCATGAAGCCTAAGTGACATTATGCGGATTTAGACTTTGAGTCTCGATGATATCACTTGGTTGGCCCCTTAGCCCAATCTTTCCCCTTCAGCAAATCCCCTATCTCGCCTAAAGGTCAATGGTACATTCAAGGAGTGCAAACTGCAGAAAGTAAACAGGGCTTCTAGAGTTATTTTCAATTTATATTCATGCCGTCATACCCATAAAACCAGTTTTAGGCTGGGTAGTGTTGCTAAAAATATTGACATCCCATCGCTACTTGGGGCCTTGCAGCTCGGCATGCTGCAGATTATATTCCTGATCTCTATGATGGTGGTTGGCATAGTCAGACTGGCCTATAGGGCAATCAGGCGGTTCCTCGATGGCTGCTCTGACAGATCAATGAGTTGGCCAGTTTTTTTTTGTGGCTGTGGGCTGGTTATATGACCAGGTGGCTCGGTTTTTACTGTTGATTTCCCTTATATTACTACGTTTTGTGCTATATGCTTCGCTAATGGGGGCCACTTATATTTTGATGCACGGGCCTATTTTTTGTCCCAGTCCTACCCTGGTTCTGGGGCATGCCAGGTTCTCTGGTGCTCGTTTGTGAGCCAGGCAAGCACCACATCTCCGAAGTATGTGTCAACAGTCTCTGCATGTCACTGGAGGAATACATAGTTGTACAGTAGTCTACAAACCTGCTCAGAATGGTCATTGAGTCGGATGAGCTGGAGCCCAATGGTGTGTGAATCTCGGTGATATTCAAGGATGTCCATGCATACGAGTCATGGCAGCTATGGATTTATCATCCCTATCTCACTCTCAATATCTATGAGCTGTGTGATATTTCCCCATGTGCATTTCTCTATCTACTTCATCATTATATTCCCAAGTGGCATCTAATATCTTGGCTTGCAATGTATTGCTAATGTTTGATGAATTGAGATCTGCCTCTACGGCATGGATATTCTGCTCAAGATCGGCCAAGCATGGGGGTGTGGCTAACCAAGATGGCTGACTGCATGTCTTAAGCTGAGGCTCCAGACCATTGTGTGCAATTGTGCGGCATCCTGTGGCTACTGGCTACATGTGCCTGTAGTGGGGTGCACTTTCATGATTGGGGGCTGCTGGAGCTGTTCATTGTGACCTGGGGCGCCTTGGGATGTACTCAGCCCGCGGAGACCCTGTTGAGCGTGGTGCTTGTAAGATTAATGCCAGTGGCGCTTGGGCCATAACGGGGCCCTGAATTGCCTGAAGCACGGCTTGGGGGCCAGATCCGCCGATCAGTGGGCGAAGACTGCAGCAGCAGCTGGTGCCTATGAGTACAGAGATGTGTGTGGGGCCTGTGCCTGACACTGGAGGATCACGTGCTGCCCTCCAGCAGGCAGAGAACAGAGACCTGGTAAGGGGAGGAGTGGAGCAGCAGAGTCCAGCGGGCAGGAGGCCCCCCCAACCCAACTACCTGCCGACATGGAAACGGGCACGGACTACAGGCGGCCTCGCTGGGCCTTTGGAGATGCATAACTGAGTCTGGGGGGGGGGAATTGCTGGAGAGCTGGTGGACATTCCTCTACCTGCAGAAGTGACACTGTGCAGCCGGAGTGGTGTGGTGGATGCCTACTGCTAACACCCTGAGCCAGGCGTAGGCAGGTTTGACCAGGGCAGTTGTGCATTCTCACTTAGCTGTGGGGACATGTATGCACAGCCCCCTCAGGAATGACGGAGAGGCCTGAGAAAAGTTGAGCAGCTTATTGGGAGTGAAAGTGGACAAACTGAACACAAGGAGCTTCCCAATGACGGAATGGCTGCCCCCAGGGTCCCAGTGTGGGTGCTCCGCAATATGGATGGACTGGGTTCTCCCCACGTGAGTAAACTGTGGAGCTCCTTGATGGGATGAAATAGAGCTTCAAGGGCATCCCAACAAATGAAAATGGACCAAATTACAGCTGGAGCGGGGGGAGTAAATGGAAGTTGAGTGCAGACAATGAGGTTTTGCTAACTACCTCCCCAAGAGATCTGAAGCAAGAATACTGGAGGCTATTCAGCAGTCCAAACAGATCTTGGAGCATAAGAAGGACTCCATCTCTATTGAGGTCAACCTGCTGTGGGCAGATTTGTGTAAAGTATATGAACGCTCCCTGATGACAGAAAGGAACGCAAATAGTCTCCCAAATGATGGTGAAGGGCTTCGGTCAACAACTTGCACTCTCACGGATCCAACTACATTTCTGAAGGAACGATTGGTGGATGCTGTACGTAGGGCCTGCAGATGTGACTTGTGCTTTGTGGGTTTTCCTGACGGGTCTGAGGAACAGGCTCCATACATCTTCCTAGAGGAATGGTTGAAGCGTAGTGTAGCCCCTTGCCCCCTGTCAAACGTTTTCATTATTGAACGAGCACACAGGATGTTTGTGCCATGCCTGCTACCGGGGACTCCCACGTGAGTGATGATACACACATCATTAACTATAGGAACATGTAGGCATACGGAGGTGGTCTAGGACAACAGGGGACCTTAAGTTCAATGGCACCAGGGTACGAATTTTCCCAGACTATGGGGCACATTACGATGGCGGGCGGAAGTCCGCCCGCCACCGCAACGGAATGCGGGTCCGTCCGCAAGGGGTGCGGCGGTCCCGCCATGGATATTAGGATGCCACCGCCACGGTGGCGGTGGCATCCCGTATTCTTCGCATTGCGGCGGGCGGTGCTGTCAGCAGCACCAGCCGCAATGCGAGAAACGCATGTTGTGCATTTGAATGCACAACGTGACAGTCACCGCGCGGTGCCTGCCATCTTGTGCATTCAAATGCATGTGCACCCCCCACCCCTCCACCCCCCCGGGGGCCCGCAACAGGCCCCCAGAAGCAAAGTCCACATGCCTTTCCATGGCGGCAACACCGCCATGGAAAGGCAGCTTTCCGCCAACATCCTAATATGGATGGCGGTGTCTTGCAGACACCGCCACCATATTAGGGTCCTTTACCGCCCGGTCCCCTGTGGGACCGGCGGAAAACCGGCGGACGGTCTTTCCGTCCGCCGGGCTCCCCCTGCCATCGTAATATGGCGGGGGGAAATGGCAAGCGGACAGTGGGAAATGGCGGGCGGATCGCCACCACCATACGGGCGGTGGCGATCCGCCCGTCATTGTAATGACCCCCTATATGCGGAAGGTACAGTACTATCGCAAGTCCTTTTCGGCATCCAAATAACTCCTACGCCAACTTGCTCTTAAATATATGCTATTGTGCCCACCAAAACTTAAAGTGATGCATGAGAGCCCTACACACTGCTTCCAGTGGTCGGAGGACATATGGGAATTGACTAGAAGGCTTGGGACACAGGAGATAAGCTGGAAACCTGCAGAACAAAGCTTGCAGAAACCGCAATAGATCAAGTGGCTTGAAGGAAAGGCGCAGGTGGGGTGTGACGATGGACAGATTGAGCCCCCGGGTAAAGTACAGCAGGATGGTACACTGGAGTTGGTGGATGGCATGGAGGTAGGCCTGCTTGATGACTTGGAGGAGGGATCTACGATGGGAACACCTATACTCATGTTACAGGGATTCTGCTGGAAGCAGTACTGTGCCTTGGGACAAGAGGACGTCAGAATGTAGGGACTGAGTCTCTCTACCACATCAGTACCTGTAGGCCCAAATCCGACCAGCCGACAGTGCCTCACCTGAACTCCTATCCTTTCCAGAGTAGCAGGTGATTTCGGCAAACCTAGAATATGAACCTCTAGTCCCCAAGGGACATTTCCTTTCATTTCTCACTCATGCATGTCCATAGCAAATAAAGAAAAGACACAAAGGACGTTTACAATATATTTCTTGAAACTATTTTAGTCTATTTTGGTAGTAGGTGTGCTGCGATAAGAAAACAAATACAACTTAACAACATAGTCAGCATTATTAGCAGGTTGTGTGCAGTGAAAAACCCAACCATTGCAACTAATATATCTTTCCAGGCCTACCCTCACTATGTGAGCACAGGGATATATTAATGATCTCTGGGATTAGTAACAGACTCCATATCTGGAGTGTGCAGTTAGGAGGTCCACATCATAGGTGTAAGCTCAGTTTACGCAAGGCTGCTGCCTTTGTTCCAGGCCAGTTTCTGTGCTGGGATTCTTGTTTCTGCCTCCCTAGGGGTGCGAGACACGGTTTATATGATAAGCACTACTGTGTTCGAATTCTGCAGCTGTGATACCGTTTTATGGCAAAAAACATTAGGAGATGTTGCTGACCAGGCACAAGAAAACAGTACACCATGTTGTTCGACATTGTAGGAAATGTTCAGAATGAATCCCGAGAACAGTCAATGAATAACAAATAATATGTACAGTATAGTTCTAAAAAGCATCATGTCAGAAAAACAAATGTATTGTGTGTGTCTGTGCAAAGCAGTGGCAGGCTAAAACAGCTAATACGTCAAACTAAGGGAGAACCAAAGTTGGGCCAAAAGGGAAATCACTACACCCCCTCCTAGATTGTGAAAGTAACATAGCAACTACATAAATAATAACAAAAATAAGCACAAGCTAAGCAAGTTCAATGCGATGCAAATTAACATAATATTGAAATTTACAATCATAATGAAAAATGTAACTTGAAAATTTTGAAAACATGGCCAAATTAGGTTGAGTCAGAGGCACCCAAGATTTCTTCCACAAGTTGAATGTTTAGTGAATCTAGAACGAATTCCGTCTCTGCAGACGATGATTTCACAAGTGCCCAATTTAAAAGCTCCAAAGAACAGACATGATCCTAGTTATCAGCCAATGCTGAGGAAGTAGCCTGGCATCCTGCATCTGTGTTATTAGAGCCAGTGGTCGGTAATTCTGGTGCTGAAGCACCCATCCCCCCGAAGGGAGTGGCTCATAACATGCATCTTGAACTAGCCGCAAGTTCATGAGACAACTCTGAAAATCGGTTGTGATCAAACTCATCAACAGGTTCATGTCCACAGGGACAGGCAATTCTAAATTTAAGCCAACATCAAGTGCTCATTCAGAGGGGCACCATAGGCAAAGAAACACAGGTTGCACGCAGGTGAACAACGTGTCAGAATGACAATGTCCAGTCAGTGATCAGTTAGTGGAGCAAAGGGACTCCAAAGAGTCGTATTATGCGCTCACGGTGCAGCTGAACCAGTGGTAGTTCCATTACCAATAGGCTTCAAAATGGAACATCCATAGCAGAGTAGCAAAAATATAACTAAAATGCTGCAAATTAGGGAAAAAAAACAAAGGGTATGCCCCCGAACACACTGGAAAACAAGGAATGGATAAAGGTTTGTATTACTCCGAAGATTTTCTGAAAGGTATTGACTAAGCCAGACCCGATAAAAAAGTGTGCTATTCTTGCGGTATTGAAAGTGTTAAAAACTTGCTGCACCAGCTCGCCGAACTGTAATGGAAGATTTGTGTTTAACAAGGACTGTATTTCACTGGACGTCCTTGCAACCTGCAGTTCAAAGGTTTCTCGGGCAGATGTTAGTGCCACATCTTTTTGAAACAATAAGACTTTGAGGCAGCGTGAGTCAATTTTGGCCCCTTGGAAGTAGTTTTATCCCACACAACATATCACAATCTTTGAATGCACTCTGTCCCTCACTCACTCTATATCCATCGCTCATCTGAAAACACCTTTGCTCCTCCCATTTTGGGAGTCGTAGCCCACACCAAGGACCTCGCAGTCCGGGTGTGAGGAGAGGACCCAATGATGAAGCATGTCACCCTCGGGTAAGTGAGGGTTCTCGTCCTAAAAGGACTCCTTCCAAAGACACTACTTTATCACCTCACACATCAATCTAAGAGCTCTGAAGGGATATACCTGGAAGTAAGATACTATCTTTCAGCCCTCAGCTTTCCATCGTACCGGACGTACTTTAGTGTGAATTCAAAATAAAGGGAATCCCAGCCTTCATTCTGCAACAGTCCTGGTCGCTTAACATTAAATCGCTTCCATTTTAAAGGACATTAATGAGGGGAGAAATGAAGGGGCTGGTATTCCTTTAAGAAAACAGGCCAAATTCACTACTGAAGCATTGCATGAGCTGTGAATGGTAACGTGATTACAAACAAGTGATTGACCAACAGAATAGTCACATTCTTTTCCAGTAAAAATACCTCTTTCTCAGCCCACCCACAACAGAAAGAGAATGGTAAAGACCATAACTCATGAATAAAGCTCCCTCCTAAGGCTTCATATCTACCCACTGGGAAATGTTTCATGCAAGCTGTGAACTGGAATGTTAAAATTGGCAAAATATTATGCCAACGAGGGTGTCTCTACTATTGTGAATGGGAGCTGTTCTAACTTCGCAAGATGTAACATTGTGTAAGTGGCGTCTTTCTTGGCCATAAGTCGTTGTTTACATGTCAGGTTGAAAGGCAAGAATAGGTGCGTAGAATTTAGGGAACGCCATGGTACGTGGCCACTATTGAGGACCTGACGCATCCAACTAAACTGCATGACAGATCTGAGCTGACTTTGCCCATGGTTTAATGAAGACATGTCACTTTGAGTAATATCGATAACAGACGACAAAATGATATTAAAGTTGTAAATGCGAGAAGACAACGTATCAATACTATTATCAACAACAGCAAGTACTTTATCCAAATTATCTTGATCAATTTGTCTTAAACGTGTAGCAGTTTCCATTTGTGATAGTTTCCAATTTCATTATATGTGGCATACATAAATATTTTTGAATGCGGAGACTTGGGACTCAATAAAAAATCAGTTAATGTCTTCCGAAATGAGGCAAAGATGTTATTTTACTGCAGACATTGTTGAATGTTCCAGCCATTGTTGGCACAATTTCTCTACCGAATAGATGGTGACCATCCCTGAGTATTGCGAATAGGAGTAACAAGGGTTTGGACTGCTTTCCTTAAACCCCGATGTGGAATAAAAAAAAGGAGCATAACAACCATTTGTGTACCCCGGCCACAATAATCAGCAATTTGGACCTGAAAGTGTGGAGTTAGTTGGCTGTTATGCTCATTTTTTTAATTCTTCACCAGGGTTTAAGGAAAGCAGAGCCAACCCTTGTTACTCCCATTTGCAACACTCAGGAATGGTCACCACCTATTCGGTGGGGAAAATCACTACACCCACTGCGGACGTAGAGCATTGAGGGGAGCAGCTGCAGTGATGCATTGGATTGCTGTATGGCTGCAATGTGATGTGGGACTCAAAGAATGTGAGTTGAGCTCTGCAGGGTATTATATGGTGGGTTGGAAGATGTGGCACCCGACAGCAGTGGGGGCCTGCTGCATATTGTAATAGACGCCTGTGCCTATATGTCTGGCGAGTGGTGCGACACGGCGCTATTAGCTGTACGTTGCATTGGAGGTGGCCACTGCAAAGAGTGTAAGGACACATTTTTGCCCCAATTTAGGACAGGGAGTACTCTTTCAGTTAGTTAAAGACTCCAGGGAGACCTTAGCATAGGGTTTAGATTATAATTGCTACAATAGGTAACCATTGGGTTTCCAGCTTAGGTATTGGGGAAGGGTGGAGCAGTAGATGGTCTGCATATATTTTGAGAAACATCTTTTTGTTGGGGTTGAATATGTTTACAAGGGGGGAGGTTGTTTGTTTGGGCTGGGTGGGGTATAGGTAAAGTTGCATTGTTCTGTGTTAGCCGAAGTAGTCCTGTGTCCAAATGTGGGAACACGCAGGGTAGTGCAGACGCAGAGGAGCTGAAGATGCTGGGAGCAATGGTAAGGCCAGGTATGGCGGTACTAAGAGTCCAGAACTTTGTCCTAACTGGACCGAATCGAATGTGCAAGAGTGAGACAGTAGATCGGGAATAAAACGAGAATTTTCACCTGGAATGTTCAGGGGCTTCAGGACTACACTAAGCGTTACCGGGTGCATACCTATCTTAAGAAAGAAATGCAGGGATCTGTAGTTCTCCATCACATTCTCTGCATATGCCAGAGGGGTATCAATTTCGATGGCCCCTGAATTGCAGGTTTCGCATCATGCCTCTTGTGCAGACGTGGAAGGCAAATATATCCTTGTGTATGGGCTGCTAGATGGTGCAGAAGTCTGTTTATGAATGTCTATGCACCTAATGTGGATGATAAGCTATTTTACCAGAGAGTGCAAGAGGTGATCCTGCCATATGTGGAGAGATTTTACTTGCATATTGAACTGCACCCTAGATAGAAAATCCCTGAGACCACAGCCCAAACCAGAGATGGCTTAGATGTGATGACTAACTTGGATGCATTGATGCCTGGAGAGCATTTAATCTGGGGCAGACGGAATACATGTATCATTCTGTGGTACATGGTACATACAGCAGGCTGGATAGGCTTCTCGCATTCTGGGAATAGAGGATTGGCTGCCACAAGTGGAACACCTGAATAGATTCATATCGAATCATGCCCCTTTTTTGGCCATATATATTTGGTGTGAGCACAGCCCTGCCATTCCCACGTGCAATCTGTTTCGGGAGGCCCTTTGAGATGCAGCTTTTCAGGAAGGCATAGCGAAGGATCTGGAGGGGTATTTTGCCACCAACTGGGGTACGGTGATGACCCAGGCAGTCAAATGGGATGCCCTTAAGGTGGAGCTCAGGGGACAGTGCCTTAGCAAAGTATATGGGCTAAAATCCAAACTACAGAAGGAGGTCTAGGACCAAGAAGCCAAACTGGCTCGCTTGCAGAGATGCAAGGAGAAGGCATGGCAGTTGATCAGAGACACCCTGGCACTAAACCAGAGCATAGCGGACACAAGGTCAGTGCTCGATAGATTCACATGGAGGGACTACCGGCAGTGGTTCCTGCAGTGGTTGCATAGGTACAGAGATAAGCCAGGGTGATATTTGAATTACCTGAGCTGTTATTTAGTGGAGACCTACAAACACCCTAGGCAGGGCCGAGGACTATTTATGTAAAGATTCCTGGCTGGAACCAGGCTCCTCAGGCTAGAAGACGATGGCCAGACAGTGTTAGAGGTGGACATCACAGTAGAGGAACTTGGAGCAGGGATACGTGACCTGCCATACAACAAGGCCCCTGGGGGGATGGGCTCCCGCCGGAGTTCTACAGAGCTTTTGATGATCTGCTGTTGATGCGCCTGGTGGAAGTATTCCAGAAGGCCTGTAGGGTAGGCCAACTCCTGCAGTCTATGAGGGAGGCAGCCATAATCATGTTGCCCTATCCTGACAGAGACCCCTTATTACCGGGATCCTACAGCCCTTTGCTTATGATAAACACGGATGTCAAAGTATTAGCGAAAGTACTGACCAATAGAGTCAATGGCTAGGAGATCAAGAGGGGGACCAGACAAGGGTGCCAACTCTCCCCCCTGCTGTTTGTCCTGGCAGAGGAGCAGTTGGCCATTTAGCTACGGGGGCATTGGCAGAGTGAGGCATCAAGGTGGGGGACACCACGCATGTGCTGTCATTATATGCGGATGCTATACTTCTTTACTTGATGCAACCATAGCGTTCCATCCTGAAGCTCCTAACAGTACTTCAGGTATTTGGGGAGGCCAAAGGATTACAAGTTAATCAGGGTAAACCTTTATTGATTCCATTGGCGCGGCTGTTCACTGTCCTGGTGGAGGAGAGCCCACCAGTGAAAATTTGGTGGGAAAAGGATAATTTTCACTATCTGGGCATCTGGATGGTGCACACACTCCCACAGCAGTTTGCTTATAAAGTACATAGAGTGGTGGTTGGACTACAGGCCTCAGTACACTTTTGGAATATGTTGCCCTTGTCCAAAATTGGCAGAATAGCAGATGCAAAAATTGTGTTTCTTTAACAGTGCCTCTATGTACTGCAGTACTTTCTATGCCCAATACCTCACAATATATTTAAAACACTGGACAGCCTACTGGTGTCACTGGTTTGGGTGTGGAACAGGAGCAGGGTAGGACTAGCGGTACTCAAGCTGGATCCTGAGAACAGGGGATTGGGTCTTCCAGGCCTGGAATTAAATTATATGGCAGCACAGCCCCAAAATGCGGTGTGTTGGTATTTGCCAGAGGACAGCTCGAAGAAGAGATTGTTGGTGGGGATGGAGGGGCAGAGAATTTACCAGTCTGCCTCATGGTGAGAGCACGCCAACCGGCCCACATAATACGTCAAGTGGATAGGATGTGGGAATCAGTTATGAGGCGGGTCTTGAGGGTACCGCCCTTTTCCAGGGATCTTCCCTTGGAATGGCTTCTGCGATTCATACGTATCAGTCATGACATTTCCCTGTGATAATGGACAGAGGGAGGGTGTAACATATTAGGATATCTATTCCCGGAAAACACTTGCATAGCATTCCAGGAGACTTTTGGTGTGGGAGTGGGGCAGTTTCTAAATTAGCTAGGATGATTAGGGAAATATGGATCAAGTTTCCTGTGGTACCAAGAACTTCACAGACGCTGGTGATAGTACTGAAGGGAGGATTCAGTGAGGACATTTTCCAGGCTGTATACAGTGTTAAATCAAGACAGGTCAAAGCTAGTTGTGAAAGCAAGACCTATGTGGGAGGAAAGTTTACAGGGAGCACTGAAAGACAGAGAATGGGAACGAGCATGTGGCCAGGTGAGGGAGGTGTCTAGTAATGCCAAGTTTAAACTGCCACATTTCTAGATCCTTCATTTCACATACTTTACGTCTGTGAAGTTACATCGTTAATACCCCCAGCAATCTGACAAGCGCCCCAGATGCCAGACAGATCAGTCCAACTTCCTGCATTTGAGTTGGAGGTGCCCCGAGGCATTGCCATATTGGGCTGCGGCTGTTGGTAACCTGCGGGCCATGACAAGGGTATTACTGGAACCTCCGATTAAGCTATGCTTATTAGGGCTCGTACCCTCCCCCAGGGATGGTAGGATGCATAGAAAGTCTGCACAATTGGAACTTCTTCTGGCAAAACGGCGAGTTGCTGTTTATTGGCTGGCAAATGCGGGGCCTACTGTGGCTGCATGGAGGAGAGACATGGAGGAATGGGAGGTAGTAAAAGAGTGTAGGAAGAAGGAGGTGAGAACTGATAGTAAGATGGATAAGTATTGCATGATCTGGGCTGATCCACTGCACAGTTTTGTGGACCCTGGGGAGAGACCGGTCCCAGGATAGGAACACAGGATTTTTGTGGAAGGCAGCATGCGTCCCATGGAAGGAGTCAGAACATGTTCAGGGAGCTGCCACTGTGGTCCCCTTAGTGGCGGGGGATAGTAAGGGAGTGGGGCGGCCTTCGAGATGCCCCCCCCCAGTTGGAATAATCATGGCTGGGGGAGTCTGGCAGGGGAGGGGGATGCTCGGGGATTGAGGAGGGAAGAAGAGTGCTGCAGTGTGATAACCCCATATGAATGTGATTTTTTGAATAATTAGACTGTACTTATAATTGACTTTATTCCGGCACTGTTCACTGGTTGGAAGAGGCGGGGGTTGCCTCTGCATGTTGTATGTACAACTAAATTATACAATAAAAAAAGATGTAAAAAAGAAAAAGATTGCCCAGGCATGAGCGTATGGATTTGAGATTGCTGGCGGGTTTAGAGAGACATAGAACTCTAGCAGAGGCCTTGAAAGTTTCCCAAACTGTATCTGAGCTGGGCTTTGATGTTGCATTAATCTGAACAATTGTGAGATTGCTGTTCTGAGCTCCTCTCGGAAAACCAGGTGTAGTAGGGCATCAGATGGAAAGGAAAATTTTCGATGTGATCTGTAATTGGTAGGAATTGCAAGTGTAAGGGATAGTGGGGAATTGTCCAACAGGGCTCTGACCATCAGTTTCACGTCCACAAGTTAGAATGATAGATAGATAGATAGATAGATAGATAGATAGATAGATAGATAGATAGATAGATTATTAATGTTTGCTTAAATAAAATCATTTCATATAATAAAAAGAAGTACCTTCAAACCCACCTCCCTAACTGATTCCTAACCTCAGTCTTATGACAGTTGGGACTCTGTATCTGTCCAGCAGGTAACCTCAGACTCCTTAATGCTCTAAGATGTTAAGAGGGTCATTCATAAGTAGAATCTTTTCAAGCATTGCCCTTGTACCACATAATTCTCTTTGGAGTAAATGAATAAAGGATCTACCAAAAGATAAAATTAATATTGCACAATTCCCATATTGCATAGTTCCCTTATTGCACTCCCCACCCAAGTAACGCTATGACATGATAGGCCCGTGGCGTGAACCCTAAATACCCATAATTGTAAAAAGGAATTCTCCAAAGTGTATGCCACTTAGACATTAAAATATGTACAGGGTTAAACATTAAAAGAGACGTTTGTGAATGGAAGATGTCTTTAAGATATAGAAAAATGTATCAATCAGGCAAATATCTTCAAAATATAGAAGAATATATCAACCATTCAGACCACAAAGTAAAATACACATTCATTAGTCATTAATAATTGTTCAGATATACGATCCGCATTCCAGGGGAAAATACTGCTTTTAAAAGGTTTTCTCATGAGAGTTCTCCTTTCGATTAAAGGTTTAGGGCAAATACATAAAAGGGGATCAAGTCTTTGACGCCTATCCCACATAAACGACAGGTGTTTATGGCCTCATGTCGAAGCCAGGGTAAGTTACGTAGCTGTGCAGGTAGATGGCCAAAGCGGAACCCCATAAATTTCCTCTTCAGATACTGGTTCCAGCCTGCAGTTAGATAACATTGTGGTTTGATGTGCTGTTTCTGCTAATAGGTATTTATCCTTAATTGGTGATTACTTCCTCATTAACCCCTTCGCTGCTAGGCCTTTTCCCCCCCTGTGCTAAGCCTTTTTTTGGCTATTTGGGGTAGTTTGCGCTTATGCCCCTGTAACTTTTTGACCACATAAGGTATCCACGCCAAATTTGCGTCCTTTTCTTTCAACATCATGGGGATTCTAAAGGTACCCAGGGTTTGTGGATTTCCCTGGAGGGGACCCAGAAATTAGCCAAAATATAGCTAAATTTTGTTTTATTTTTGAAAAATGGGAAAAAAGGGCTACAGTTGAAAGCGTCTGGTTTTTTCCCTGCAAATGGTATCAACAAAAGGGTTGTGGGGCTAAACTCACCATTTTCCCAGATTTCAGGGACAAGCAGACTTTTGTCAGAAAACCTAACTTTTTTACATAGTTTTGGCATTTTTCTGGGACATAGCCTACTTTTGATATTTTTTGTTCTTTCAACCTCTTTCCAGTTAATGGTAGAAATGGGTATGAAAGCAATAAAGGATCCTGGAAACCTATACATTTTGGAAAAGTAGACACAATTCTGAATTCAGCATGGGTTCATTTGTGTAGATCCTTCAAGGTTTCTTTATAGAAACTAACAGTTGAATATAGGAAAAATTGAAAATTAGTTGAAAAAAACAGCAATTTGTGTCAACATTTTCATCTGTAACTTCTTCTAATTATGACAGCTGTTTGAAAGCAATATACCGTTACATCAGCTGGACCTTTCTGGTTGTGGGGATATATATGACTTGTAGGTTCACCAAGAACCCGACGAACCCAGAGCCAATAACTGAGCAGCGTCTTGCAATGGTTTTTTATTATATACCGGGTATATAGCAATTAATTTGGGAAAATATATACATGGAAAAATCGGTATGAGAGATACCTATGTATTTCTGAAATTGGAACAAAATATAGAGTTTAGAATCAGTAGATATTTGCACATTTCCGAAATTGTGAGTACCCATACTAGCATGAGAATTATAGGTCATTTTTCAAAATGACGTCTTTTTTACACATTGTCTTTCATTTGGAAGGCAGAAATGCATCAAAAGTCAATAGGTAATAACAGTTGCTCTACAATTCTGTGTTACCCTAAGTCTCCCGATAAAAATGGCACGTCACTTGTGTGGGTAGGCCTCGTGCCCGCGACAGGAAACGGCTCAAAACGCAACGTGGACACACTTTATTTTTACAGTGAAAACTGACCCTTTTTTTGCACAGTGCCTAGCTGTAGATTTTGAACCCTAACTCTGCTGGAACCTCGGGAAACCTAGCAAACCTATATATTTTTGAAAACTAGACACCCAGAGGAATCCAGGATGGGGTGACTTGACTAGCTCTCACTAGGTTCTGTTACCCAGAATCCCTTGCAAACCTAAAGATTTGTAAAAAAAACACATTTTCCTCACATTTCTGTGGTGGAAAGTTATGGAATCTGCGTGGATCCACAAAATTCCACCCACCCCGCATTCCCCAAAGTCTTCTGAGAACAATGGTACCTCACTTGTGTGGGTAGGCCTAGTGCCCGCGATAGGAAACGGCCCAAAACGCAATGTGGACACAACACATTTTCACAGTGAAAACGGACCCTTTTTTTGCAAATTGCCTAGCTGTAGATTTTGAACCCTAACTCTGCCAGCACCTAGGGAAACCTGGCAAACCTATACATTTCTGAAAACTAGACACCCAGGGGAATCCAGGATGGGGTGACTTGCCTGGCTCTCACCAGGTTCTGTTACCCAGAATCCCTTGCAAACCTAAAACTTTGTCAAAAAAACCACATTTTCCTCACATTTCTGTGGTGGAAAGTTATGGAATCTGCATGGATCCACAAAATTCCACCCACCCCGCGTTCCCCAAAGTCTTCCAAGAAAAATGGCACCTCACTTGTGTGGGTAGGCCTAGTGCCCGCGACAGGAAACGGCCCAAAACGCAACATGGACACACCACATTTTCACAGTGAAAACTGACCCTTTTTTGCAAAGTGCGTAGCCGTAGATTTTGAACTCTAACTCTGCCAGCACCTAGGGAAACCTAGCAAACCTATACATTTTTGAAAACTAGACACCCAGGGGAATCCAGGATGTGGTGACTTGACTAGCTCTCACCAGGTTCTGTTACCCAGAATCCCTTGCAAACCTAAACATTTGTAAAAAAACACATTTTCCTCACATTTCTGTGGTGGAAAGGTATGGAATCTCAGTGGATCCACGAAATTCCACCCACCCCACGTTCCCCAAAGTCTTCCGAGAACAATGGTACCTCACTTGTGTGGGTGGGCCTAGTGCCCGCGACATGAAACGGCCCAAAACGCAACATGGACACACCACATTTTCACAGTGAAAACGGACCCTTTTTTGCAAAGTGCCTAGCTGTAGATTTTGAACCCTAGCTCTGCCAGCACCTAGGGAAACCTAGCAAACCTATACATTTTTGAAAACTAGACACCCAGGGGAATCCAGGATGGGGTGACTTGTCTGGCTCTCACCAGCTTCTGTTACCCAGAATCCCTTGCAAACCTCAACTTTTTTTTTTAAAAACACATTTTCCTCACATTTTTGTGGTGGAAAGTTCTGGAATCTGCGTGGATCCACAAAATTCTACCCATCCCGCATTCCCCAAAGTCTTCCAAGGAAAATGGTACCTCACTTGTGTGGGTAGGTCTAGTGCCCGCGACAGGAAACGGCCCAAAACGCAACATGGACACACCACATTTTCACAGTGAAAACAGACCCTTTTTTTGCAAAGTGCCTAGCTGTAGATTTTGAACCCTAACTCTGCTGGAACCTCAGGAAACCTAGCAAACCTATATATTTTTGAAAACTAGACACCCAGAGGAATCCAGGATGGGGTGACTTGACTAGCTCTCACTAGGTTCTGTTACCCAGAATCCCTTGCAAACCTAAAGATTTGTAAAAAAAAACACATTTTCCTCACATTTCTGTGGTGGAAAGTTATGGAATCTGCGTGGATCCACAAAATTCCACCCACCCCGCATTCCCCAAAGTCTTCTGAGAACAATGGTACCTCACTTGTGTGGGTAGGCCTAGTGCCCGCGATAGGAAACGGCCCAAAACGCAATGTGGACACAACACATTTTCACAGTGAAAACGGACCCTTTTTTGCAAAGTGCCTAGCTGTAGATTTTGAACCCTAGCTCTGCCGGCACCTAGGGAAACCTAGAAAACCTATACATTTTTGAAAACTAGACACCCAGGGGAATCCAGGATGGGGTGACTTGTCTGGCTCTCACCAGGTTCTGTTACCCAGAATCCCTTGAAAACCTCAAAATTTGTTAAAAAACCACATTTACCTCACATTTCTGTGGTGGAAAGTTCTGGAATCTGTGTGGATCCACAAAATTCCACCCACCCCGCATTTCCCAAAGCCTTCCGAGAAAAATGGTACCTCACATGTGTGGGTGGGTCAACTATCCGCGACAGGCAAGGGCCCAAAACCAATTGAGGCGACATCAAAATTACCTATCACAAAACAACCTGGTTTTGCAAGGGGGGTTTTTGGCCACAGGGTCAGTGGCCATCTAGGGAAACCTACCAAACCCACACATTTCTGAAAACTAGACACCCGGGGGAGTCCAGCAAGGTATGGCTTGCATGGGTCCCCCAACATTTCCCTACCCAGAATCCCCTGCAAACCTCAAATTTAGCTGAAAAAATCAATTTTCTTAAATTTCTGTGTGGGAAAGTTCTGGAATCTGCATGGATTCACAAATTTCCTACCACCCAGCGTTCCCCCAAGTCTTCCGATAAAAATGGTACCTCACTCGCGTGGGTGGGTCAAGTACCCGTGACAGGCAAGGGCCCAAAACTTATTGAGGAGACATCAAAATGACCTATCACAAAACAACCTGGTTTTGCAAGGGGGGTCACCTGGGTTCTTGGCCCCGGGTTCGGCGGCCATCTTGGGAAACTGCCAAACCCACACATTTCTGAAAACTTGACACCCAGGGGAGTCAAGGGAGGTATGTCTTGCGTGGGTCCCCCAAAGTTTTCCTATCCAGAATCCCCTGCAAACCTCAAATTTAGCTGAAAAAATCATTTTTTTCTCAAATTTCTGTCTGGGAAAGTTCTGGAATCTACGTGGATCCACAAATTTCCTACCACCCAGCGGTCCCCCAGGTCTCCCGATAAAAATGATACCTCACTCGCGTTGGTGGGTCAAGTACCCGTGACAGGCAAGGGCCCAAAACGTATTGAGGAGACATCAAAATGACCTATCACAAAACAACCTGGTTTTGCAAGGGGGGTCACCTGGGTTTTTGGCCCCCGGCTCGGCGGCTATCTTGGGAAACTACCAAACCCACACATTTCTGAAAACTAGACACCCAGGGGAGTCCAGCGAGGTATGGCTTGCGTGGATCCCCCAATGTTTCCCTACCCAGAATGCCCTGCAAACCTCAAATTTAGCTGAAAAAAACACATTTTCCACATATTTTTGGGTGGAATCACCGTGCCGGCAGAAATGTATAGGTTTGCTAGGTTTCACTAGGTGCCGGCAGAGCTAGGCTTCAAAATCTACAGCTAGGCACTTTGCAAAAAAGGGTCAGTTTTCACTGTGAAAATGTGGTGTGTCCACGTTGCGTTTTGGGCCGTTTCCTGTCGTGGGCACTAGGCCTACCCACACAAGTGAGGTACCATTTTTCTCGGAAGACTTTGGGGAACACAGGGTGGGTGGAATTTTGTGGATCCACGCAGATTCCAGAACTTTCCACCACAGAAATGTGAGGAAAATGTGTTTTTTGGACAAATTATGAGGTTTGCAAGGGATTCTGTGTAACAGACCCTGGTGAGAGCCAGACAAGTCACCCCATCCTGGATTCCCCTGGGTGTCTAGTTTTCAAAAATGTATAGGTTTGCTAGGTTTCCCTAGGTGCCGGCAGAACTAGGGTTCAAAATCTACAGCTAGGCACTTTGCAAAAAAGGGTCAGTTTTCACTGTGAAAATGTGGTGTGTTCACATTGCGTTTTGGGCCGTTTCCTGTCGCGGGCACTAGGCCTACCCACACAAGTGAGGTACCATTTTTCTCTGAAGACTTTGGGGAACACGTGGTGGGTGGAATTTTGTGGATCCACGCAGATTCCAGAACTTTCCACCACAGAAATGTGAGGAAAATGTGTTTTTTTGGACACATTTTGAGGTTTGCAAGGGATTCTGGGTAACAGAAGCTGGTGAGAGCCAGACAAGTCACCCCATCCTGGATTCCCCTGGGTGTCTATTTTCAAAAATATATAGGTTTGCTAGGTTTCCCTAGGTGCCGACAGAGCTAGGGTTTAAAATCTACAGCTAGGCACTTTGCAAAAAAAGGGTCCGTTTTCACTGTGAAAATGTGGTGTGTCCACGTTGCGTTTTGGCCCGTTTCCTGTCGCAGGCACTAGGACTACCCACACAAGTGAGGTACCATTTTTCTCGGAAGACTTTGGGGAATGCGGGGTGGGTGGAATTTTGTGGATCCATGCAGATTCCAGAACTTTCCATCACATAAATGAGGAAAATATGTTTTTTTTACAAAGTTTGAGGTTTGCAAGGGATTCTGGGTAACAGAACCTGGTGAGAGCCAGACAAGTCACCCCATCCTGGATTCCCCTGGGTGTCTAGTTTTCAAAAATGTACAGGTTTGCTAGGTTTCCCTATGTGCCAGCTTCGCTAGGGCCCACAATCGACAGGTAGGCACATTGCTAAAAAAAAGTCGGAGCCTAGTGGGCTTTCTGCCGCCCTGGGGGGGAATTGGGGGCGGGGGGTTTGCCCCGATATGCCCCCACTGGGGGGAAGAAAGACTGTGGCTATTTTTTGTGGGGTTGGGGGCATTGGTATGCCCATTCTGGGCAGCTCCCACCCCCACGCATAAAAAAAGCCAGCGTAATCGCTAGCGCCTAGTGGGCTTTCTGCCCCCCGGGGGGCAGATCAGGGGCCGCTGCCCCCATCTGCCCCCCTGGGGGGGCAGAAAGACTGGAATTTCTCTGGGAGGGGGTGGGTGTATTGTCATGCCCATTTTGGGCTGCCACCACCCCTACACAAATAAAAAAAAAAATCCCTGGTTTCTAGTTGGGTTTCTGCCCCCTGGGGGGGCAGATTGGGGGCTGCTGCCCCCATATGCCCCCAAGGGGGGCAGAAAGACTGGAATTTTTGTGTGCGGGGGTGGGGGCATTGGCATGCCCGTTTTGGGCAGCCCCCACCCCTGATTCAAATTGGCAAAAAAAAATCCCTGGTTTCTAGTGGGCTTTCTGCCCCCCAGGGGGGCAGATTGGGGGCTACTGCCCCCATATGCTCCCCAGGGGGGGCAGAAAGACTGTAATAATTACAGAGGGTGGGGGCATTGGCATGCCCATTTTAGGCAGCCCCCACCCCAATTCAAATTGCCCCCCAAAAAATCCCTGGTGTCTAGTGGGCTTTTTGCCCCCCCGGGGGGGCAGAAAGGCTGTAATTGTGGCAGGGGGTGGGGGCATTGGCATGCCCATTTTGGGCAGCCCCCACCCTAATTAAATTACACACAAAAAAATACCTGGCGTCTAGTGGGCTTTCTGCCCCCCTGGGGGGGCAGATTGGGGGCTACTGCCCCCATCTTCCCCCCAGGGGTGGCAGAAAGGCTGTTATTGTGCGGGGAGGGGTGGGGGCATTGGAATGTCCGTTTTGGGCAGCCCCACCCTAAAAACAATTGCGCAAAAGAAAATCCCTGGTGTTTAGTGGGCTTTCTGCCCCCAGGGGGGCAGGTTGGAGGCTACTGCCCCCATCTGCCCCCAGGGGGGCAGAAAGGCTGTTATTGTGGCAGGGGGTGGGGGCATTGGAATGCCCGTTTTGGGCAGCCCCCACCGTAAAAACAATTGCGAAAAAAAAATCCCTGGTGTTTAGTGGGCTTTCTGCCCCCCCCCGGGGGGGCAGAAAGACTGAATTTTGCCAATTTGTTTATGGGGGAGCGAAGGCCCTTGCCCAAGGGGCCGCTCCCCCCTCCCTGGTGTCTAGTGGGTGGATCCCTGCTTGGGGATCACCCTCCTGGGGCAATCCCCAAGCAGGGATCCACTGGGGAGATTCTCCCCTTTCCAATGATACCTCTCCCGTCTTTCTACGTGCTCAGGGGGCTGAGATAGCCCCCTGAGCACGTAGAAAGTGAATGAGCCTAAAGGCTCATTTCAGTTTCGGTTTCGGTGAAATGACGTCAGCGTGACGTGCGCGCTGATCGTCATTTCACAGAAACGGGGGGGCCTCGGGAGCTGGGGAAGCTCTTCCCCAGCTCCCGAGGCTACAGGGGAGAAAAAGAAATCCCTCTGGTGCCTGCACCAGAGTGATTTCCGGTGCCATGTACCAGGACGGCCGGGAGCCGTCCTGCGCACCCGAGCACCGTGGCGCAGGACGGCTCCCGGCCGTCCTGCGCACCGAAGGGGTTAAATGATTTATAGTTTTTTTTTGTTTGTTTTTTTACTGCAGGTGTAACGTAAAGATCCTTTAGTAATCGTACATCAAGAGTAGTTATCGCAGATTCTAGGTAAAGCCAAGCAGGGGCAATTTAATTTCAGGAGGACTCTAAGCATAGGGTTTTGCTTAATGTGTCATCAGGCGATACACTTAATTTGTGCCAAGATTCAAGATAAGCCCCCATTCTTGCAATAGACTGTTTTGTCAGCCCAAATGCTGAATGAATATGGGCTGGGGAAGCGTTGACCGATAATCTAAAGAGATGTCTATATATTTTTCAGATAACTGTGTCAAGGATAGCTGCGTCTCACTTGCACAGGGCTTCACTTCATACGTTAATGTTGGTAACAATTTGCCAGGGATTACATTTAATAGGGGATCAAAGTTGGGGCTGACCAGAAGTCTCTTTAAAGTTAAAACGGCAGTTAATAGAGAAATACTTTTCAGCTTTAATTCCTGTTTATGTGGATGAAAAATGTCTCTATCATGAAATAAGGAGGGGAAGGAGAGCTTTGCCGCGTGGCGACCATGGAGGGACCAAAATCCCTATATTCCAGTGCCCCAGGGAGGCGCTTCTGCAGAGTGCTATATCGCGCTTTGTCAGTTCTTGCAGCATGGGAAGAAGATCTTTGCTGCAGGGGCCAGGAGGGACCCCAAGCCCCATACTCCAGTGCGGCAGGGAGGCACTTCCGCCGACTGCTATTTAGCTCATTGTCAGTTCTTGCAGCATGGGAAGAAGATCTTTGCTGCAGGGGCCAGGAGGGACCCCAAGCCCCATACTCCAGTGCACCAGGGAGATGTTTCTACAGAGCGCTATAAAGCACATTGTCAGCTCCGCAGTGGGCCCATCTTCAAACGTTATCGTCCCGAAAAGGCTGGGCCATCCCTCTGACATCTTCTGGTTCGGACGGTACGAGTATTAACTATTTTAACTTCCACCTCCATTGCGACCAGTTATTGCAAGCATTAACTCAGAAGCCTACTGCCACTCAATGCCTGTATTTAGATATAGTAGTATGGGGAAAAGAAAGGTGCTGAAGACGTCCATGAGGGCTTCCTCATCAAAGAAAATTATTACCTTAACAAACAACAGCAACACCTTGACTGAGATAGATACTCTGACTGAAGAGGTTGAGTCAATGTTAAAGCCTAAACCCCCGCCCACCCGCCCGAATGCCTCCTTCCCCCTTCTTCTTCTTCTTCTTCTGGCAAAGATCTTTACCAAGCAATCAGAGACAAAGAGAAAAGTTAATAGTACCTAGCCTTGCAAGCAGCCTGTAATTAGTAATGGCCGTGGTATGACTGAACTTTACAAATCATACCTGTGTTAGAGTCCCCTTGACAAGTTTAGGGTTCCTTGTTAAAAGCAGCATTCTCCTCTGACTGCGAGTCTGTTGTTTCCTGTGAGACTGCTTCTTTGAGTGGCCCGCAGCAACCCATCCAAAAGCTAACTCTCCATTCGCTATGACACAGGACCTGAGAAAGACAGTTGACGATCTTAAGGAGGAACTTAAGGATTTAAGATTGCAGATTACATTTTTAATGGATCGACTTCAAGCAATTATTATTCCCTTACTCCAACAGCTGGTCTCCATCAGATCTCAATCAATGTGCATGGCACAATTGACGTCTCACCATGATTCAGCACCTCATCAGGGCAATCAACCTTCATTTTCTTTTGACAACCAGATAACTTCTGAATTTCGTATTCCTGCTGCCGCTCAGTTGACAAATCAGAGGTTGAAAGCTTCTCTTAACACATGTGGGCTTCAGAATAGTCTCCCGCCTGCATTTTTTTCTCCCCCGAGACTCGTGCCAGGAAGACCAGGAATAGAGAATCCAAATCTTGGCTTGCACAACAGGACTAGGACTATAAAGGAGGCATGTTCACGACTACCCGAGAACACCTGTGTTCCCTCTGACAGTTTAGTTCCAATACCCCCATGAGATCGTAGATCCTGAACGGAAGGTATCATTTATATGTATAACATTCCCAGGTTGTTGCAAGGGGTCAGAAAAGATGACGAGTCTCTGTCAATTAAAGTGATTCACTGGATACGCAATGTTCGTTAATGCCCATCAGTCATTCGCCACGACACTGTTGGGGTGACATTCTGCACACCTGGAGGGAAGTCTGATTATGTCAAAATTAGACTTCCGTCCCATGATTTGGCAGACAGTATCATTGCATTGGAGGCTTGTTTCCCTTGTCCTAAGCCAACAAAAATGTGCTTAAAGTACCGCGTGTCCCAGGCTCAACCTGGTGTTTGCTCAGTGGAAAATGAACAGAAATCTTTACAGCATGGGGGCTAGGGGCAAACAGAGAACTGACTGGCTTCACCCTTTTCTAATTCAGCCTCTGCTCCTCCACTGCCTTCAGAAGAATGGAACTTTCTTTCTTGAAACATTGATGGTCTAAAATCTAAAGTAGCAGATCCTGATACAAAATCACCCGCAAGGACTGACCCGACCGACCAGGAGGAGGCATTCCCATCGTCCACGAAAGCACACTCCGACTGACCATGCACTCTGACAACCATGGAACACCTCCACGTCCAGATCCGGACCAACCCCAACACCACCCTCCATGGCACCCTCGTCTACAGGCCCCCCAGCACCGACCCCCCTTCACTGACGCCATTGTAGACCTCATCGCACCCCAGGCTCTAGCATCCACTGACTATATCCTACTCAGAGACCTCAACTTCCACATGGACAACCCCAGTGACCAGAACACCGCCTCCCTTCTGGAGAACCTCGCCAACTTCGAACTCAAGCAGCTAGTCAACGCACTGACCCACACAGATGGACACACGCTTGACCCCACCTTCTCCGCCAGTGGGAACATCAGCCACAGCCACACCACTGAACTCTCCTGGACCGACCATCACTGCGTGCATCTCGCCTTCGCCACCGTCATTATCATAGCCCCCCGTTGCAGCTGGATCAAGGCCACTGAAGCGCGTCTCACTAACTCCCTCAGTACAACCACTCCGCCAATGGATCTCCAACTGCGCCAACACCCTGGCAGCCCTCAAGAAAAGACCAGGCAAGCAACACTCCAAGAAGGCCAGCTGGTTCACTCCCGCCCTCCAGGAGTCCTTATGCACCTGCAGATGACTCAAGAAGAGACAAACAACAAAACCCCAGAAACGCATGCAACCTTCAAATCCGCTATCAACGCACACCACCTCCACCTGATAACCACAAAGAAAACGGCCCTCCAAGACAGAATCAACACCAACACACACAACAAAAATAACTCTTCGCCATCGTCAAGGAGTTTGCCAGGCCCAACAGCGAGACCACAGACGTTCCCCCTCCCAAGACCTCTGCAGCAAACTCGGGACCTTCTTCCACCACAAGATCAGGAAGATCTATGACAGCTTCGACACCATAGACCCAGCAACTACGCCCGCCACCATTGCACATAACCAAGCCGCACCCCAACAGACCATGCTCTGCTGGACCCTGCTCACAACAAAGGACATGCTCAAGACCATGAAGAGCATCCCCTCAGGAGCCGCGATTGATCCTTGCCCGTACCACCATTTTTCACAGAGCAGCCGTCGCCATCGCCCCCCAGCTTCGCCGCACCATCACCTGATCCATCGAAACCGCCACCTTCCCCGATGACTGGAATCACCCTGAGATCAACCCCCCTGCTGAAGTACACGTCCTCAGACCCAACAGGCCTCAAGAACTTCAGACCCATCTCCCTCCTTCCCAACCAAGTTCGTTGTGAAGGCCATCAACGCCCAACTCTCCATCGAAGTGAACCACGTCCTGGACACCTCCCAATCCGGCTTCCAAAGCAATCACAGCACGGATACCGCACTCCTCACTGCCATGGATGACATCCGCTTCCTCCTCGACCGGGGCGAGACCGCAGCCCTCATCCTATTAGACCTCTTGGCCACCTTCAACACCGTCTCCACTGCACCCTAATCACGAGACTCCATGACGCCAGCATCCGCGACAAGGCTCTGGACTGGATCCACTCCTTCCTCACCGGCTGGACTCAGCTAGTCAGACTACCACCGTTCCTCTCAGAACCCACAGATCAGCTGTTGAGTCCCCCAGGGTTCTTCCCTGAGTCCCACCCTCTTCAACATCTACATGGCCCCCCTCGCAGCCATTGTCAGAAGCCCCAGACTCAACATCATCTCCTATGCCGAAAACACCCAGCTGATCCTCTCCCTCACCAACAAACCCACAACCACCAGAACCAGCTTCCACACTGGGACCCACCACTTCAGTTTGGGACGACTCCTGGTGGCCAGCCACTCTGGGATCTCCCCTCACCTTGACAGACCACGCACGCAACCTCTGCATCATACTGGACTCAGTGCTCACTATGAACCGCCAAATCAACGCAGTTTCCTCAGACTGCATCCACATGCTCCGTCTGCTTCAAAAACGATTCAGATGGATCCCCAAAGAATCCAGAAAGACGGTTACCCACTCACTCATCACCAGCAGACTAAACTAAGGCAACGCACTCTGCGCTGGTGTCACCCAGAAACAGCTCAAGAAACTACAGAACGTCCAAAACACCACAGCCGGACATCCCCCACCGCAGCCACATCATGCAAAACCTCAGACAACTCCACTGGCTCCCAGTCAATAAGAGAATCACTTTCAAGCTCCTCACTCACGCCTACAAAGCTCTACATGATGAAGGACCAGCATACCTAAACCACCGCCTCACATTTCATGTACCCGCAAAACAACTCTGTTCCTCCCAACTCGCCCTTGCCTCCGTCCCCAGGATCCACAAGACCAGAACTGGAGGAAGGTCATTCTCCTACCTCGCCACCAAGACCTTGAATACCCTGCCCCTCCAACGCAGGCAATCCATGTCGCTAACCCAATGCATTAAGGACCTCAAGACCTGGCTCTTCGAATTATCCTCCACCCAGTCCGACCAGCAGCCCCCTCCCCCAGCGCCTTGAGACCCTCACGGGTGAGTATCCACACTATACAAGACCCTGATTGATTGATTGAGTGGGGAGCTTTTATTAATTCTGTCGATTTTTGTTTACTACAAGAAACCTGGTGCACAGAGCCTGTATTCAGATCAGGGTTCAATCTTTCTCTTGTCCAGCTACATCATAGTGGAGAGGTCGACCTGAACATGGGTTATCTATTTGGGTGAAGAACTTGTTGATCTGTTACCACCTGTATACTGTTACACGTCAAGCATCCTGCGCCCTAGCTTGGGTAAAATCACTTCAAACTACAACTTCCACAATGCACCCTGTGTCAAGATCCAGTAACCTTGTTTGTGTGCTGCCACAAAGTCTCACCTGAATCAGATTGGCAAGTGACTAGGTTAGGATAAAGGAGGGCTTCTCACTCCCCACAGTGCTTGGCTTACTTCTTATTTGTGTGGACCACGCCCCCTGAACCGGAACTCGTTTGTACTTCCTGCTTGCTGTGACAGCTTTGGAATTTACGTCGTGCCTGTGAAGCTTCTTGGATCCTAGTGAGGATTAATCCTGTGCTGTCTTTAAAGAATTACCGAGTGCTTTCCTTTTTCTGTTTACCCTCTGCTCGGGATAATTATCGCCTGGAGCAGTTCATTGCAATTGTTTTTATTTTAGAGAGATCGCGTTGCTGAGTGAGGCTGCCTGCTTCTCTCCAACTCATCAAGCACTGCAGGCTTGGAACTGTGAGTTTGCAATCGCGCAATAAACAGACCACGCTGATGTCTTTAAGCGTAAAAGGCCATTTATTAGGACCAGGCTGCACAATAATGAACAATAACCAATAACTTCAACATTAATAACAAAACCCCCACATCAACTCTTGTATCCCTCCACTCTCTTCGCCCACTCTGACTCACATCTCCAATCACTCCATGCCCATTCCGTTCCTCAACCATTTTCCCAAATCTCCTAGCATTCTCCCCGGTATCACCTGGCATTCCAGTCCTGCCTCAGCTCCCCCATCATCCAATCTCCCCCCCGAGGGATGGGTTCGCCCGCTATTGACTCCCCCACCCCTCCAAAGTATCGCCTACCCTGCAGCCCGTCCTAAACTGGCACGCCATGCCAACCCTACCTCCAAAAACCCTAGTAACTGTAGGGCGGGTGGGTGGCCTTCAAAACTTCCCTCCCGATAGTGCCGAGCGCAGGAAGAGGAAGTTGCCTTCCTCCCCCGCGCTCTTATACCCACCCCCTAACTCCACCCCTTGACCCTGCCTGGTCCTCCCCTGCGCGAAAGACCCCGGGGGAAGACTAGTCTGCGACTCTGCTTCCCCCGGGGCCCAGCATCGTGCAATAAACAGACCACGCTGATGTCTTTAAGCGTAAAAGGCCATTTATTAGGACCAGGCTGCACAATAATGAACAATAACCAATAACTTCAACATTAATAACAAAACCCCCACATCAACTCTTGTATCCCTCCACTCTCTTCGCCCACTCTGACTCACATCTCCAATCACTCCATGCCCATTCCGTTCCTCAACCATTTTCCCAAATCTCCTAGCATTCTCCCCGGTATCACCTGGCATTCCAGTCCTGCCTCAGCTCCCCCATCATCCAATCTCCCCCGAGGGATGGGTTCGCCCGCTATTGACTCCCCCACCCCTCCAAAGTATCGCCAACCAGGGAACCCCCTCTAGGGCGGTTACCTGCCCCCCCCGGGCCCACGCAGTGCACCTGTCGACCACCTCAATTCACACATTCCTACGACACCAAATTGACTCGTTCCACAGCTTACTAACCACATCTCTCATCTCCATCATATAATAAGCATTCCCCATCAATGACAGATGCACCCCGTCATCCCTAAAAAGTAGCGGTTCCTCCAGTCTCAGTCCAGCATGAGCGATAACCTTAATGTCATTGTCCCCGCAAAAAAGTCTCATCGCTCTGTTGAGCTTTCGTCGTGCCTTTTCCACAGCCCCATGCTTAATGGCACCCCTCCAAACTTTCCTTGGGACAAATTCCGTCCAGGCAATGCAAGTCCCTGCCAGCCTGTGTTTCAACACTTCCAAATCCCTCTGCATCAGCTGTAAGAGCGCCAAACCCGACAGCCGAACCAAATCATTCTCCCCCAGGTGTATGATCAGCAGATCCGGACAACCCTTCTGGGGGACCATCTTCGCGAGCCAGGGCAGTAGTGCCCCCATCGCATCCCCCTTTACCCCACCAATGCACCTCGTGATGTTGTCCTTTGAGACCCAGGTTACGGCCGTACACCTGTTGCTCTGCATACTTGGAGGCCCAATGCACGAAGGAATGCCCCACGATCCAAGTGACCGTCTTGGCCCCCGGTCCACCCACGCAACCTATGAAAGAAAAACATATTAGCAAGAAAAACGGGCACACATAACACCCCTTCCCCAGCAACACCTCCTGCTCCCCCCGCTCCTCACTTGCGAACATACCGTTCACAACACCTAGACTTCCACCTCCCAATCTGCCGAATCCTGTCCCAAGACCACCCCAACCGGGCCGCCGCTGTGGCCGCTCCAATACGAAAGGAGTGAGTCCCAAAACCAGCCGGATCAAAACCCAATCGCCTTAAGGCCATGCGCAGCACCCCCAACAACTGTCCGGACGTCACCCTCGCCCCAGACCTGTGGCAAAAATCTCTCCACTCGCAACCCGCGCAGACAGCACAAACGCCCTCCATTCCTCCACCGGGCACACACCCCACAACCAGCCTCGCACAACCAAACCCACTTACCCCGACCCAACTGATCCGTTTTCGAGTGCCCCAGCCAAATCCCCAGGCGCCCGCCATCCAGCCGTATCTCCTCATACCGCCTGCCACCCACGGACCGCGTGCCCAACAACTCAGACACCCGGAAAGCCCCAAAAACATCCAAATCATCGCCAAACGAAACACGCGCACTTCAAACACATCATAACAACAAAGCGACAAAACCGCGACCAACTGCACCAACAATTCAAACGTGATCGCCTCTCGCAACACCCCACCCCCTCCTCTCCCTTCCCCAACCTCGGAGTACCCGACTCAGTATCACATCTTTCGTCGGATCAAAACCAAAAAACAAACCGCAATAAAATGCTACCCCTGCCAGTTTCCCTGATATAGTCGCAGCCGTCAGCCCCTTATCAATGCAACGCAATACAAACTGCAGCACTCCTTGCTCCATCGCTGAGCTATCTTCAACAGCAGAATCCCCACTCCATCCCATAAAGGCTCCAAACTCCGCCCATGCCAAACGATATGCACGTCGCGTGGTCTCAGCAATAGAATTCTCCACCAGGCCTATCACCCTCACTCCCCCAAGGCCCAGATGCCGTCCGGCAGCTTGGTCTTGCACTGATCCGCTCCTGGTGCCAATCGCCGGAACCGCTGCCACTGCGAACGAGACAAAGCATCCGCGATGTCATTATTCGCTCCAGGGACATGCTTGGCTCTAAAAACCACATTCAATCTTAAACATTTCAACATGAAACTTCTCAGCAATCTCAGCACTCTCAGGTCCCGTGCCCTCTGCCTGTTAACCAGCTCGACCACCGTCATGTTATCCACGTGGAACAACACAGACCTGTTCCGAAACTCAAGACCCCACACTTCCAGTGCCACCAACAAGGGAAAGAACTCCAGAAACGCAATGCTCCTCCCCTGCTGCACCCAATGAGCTGGCCAGTCCTCCGCACACCACCTGCCATCCCAGAAGATCCCAAAGCCAGCTGCCCCAGCTGCATCCGAGTAAATTTGACATTGCCAAACCATCCTGTCGTCTGCAAAGTCCAGGGACACCCCGTTGAAATCCGTCAAGAAAGTCAACCATGTCCTCAGGTCCGCCCGAACCCCCATAGAGATCCGGATCCTGTGGTGCGGAAGAACAGCCCCCGACATGGCCATGCCGAGCCGCCTGCAGAACGTCCGTCCCGCCCGAACCACCCTGCACGCAAAGTTCAAGAAACCCAACAGTTGCTGGACCGCCCTCAACGCGATCCTCTTCTCCCCGATCGCCCACCATAGGCACGCCTGAATCTCCGTCACTTTAGCAGCAGGGAGTCGAGCTATCCACTGAAGGGAATCCAGCTCAATGCCCAGGAATGTCAAAGTGCAGGATGGACCTGCCGTCTTTTCCGGGGCCAAGGGAACCCCAAAGTGCCGCGACATCTCCTGGAACCGTGACAGGGCCCTGCCACAATCCCCGGAGTGAGCTCTTCCCAGAAAGAGAAAATCGTCCAGGTAGTGAGTAACATCCCGATGCCCGCTAATCTGTGTAAAAGCCCACTGCAAGAAGGTGCTAAACAGTTCAAACAGTGCACAAGAAATAGCGCATCCCATGGGCAAAACTTTGTCCACGTAAATGGCCCCCTCGAACTGCATCCCTAGCAGCGAGAAATCCGCGGGATGTATGGGCAGCAGGCGGAAGGCAGACTTGACATCACATTTTGCTAATTCCGCCCCCGGCCCACACACCCGCACAAGGCGGATCGCGTCGTCCACTGATGCGTAAAGCACCCTAGAGTCCTCTTCCGCGATGAAATCATTCACAGACTGTCCTTCAGGCCACGAGAGGTGATGTATCATACAAAACTCACCCTCCTCTTTCTTGGGCACCACCCCCAGCGGAGAGATGATTAGGTCATCCGCTGGCCAGTCGCTGAACGGGCCAGCTAATCTCCCCTCCTCCACCTCTTTCTGTAACTTGGCAGCTACCACTCCCGGCAAGGATGTGGCAGATTTCAAATTGTCTGCCCATCTCCGCACCCTGGGACCTTGATAGCCCACCCGAAAGCCCTCCGTGAAACCCCACTGAATCCTCGCCGCCGCTTCCCTATCGGGGTACCCCGCGAGCCACGGGGCCATCGCCTCCACCTTAACCGGTGTAGGCGCCCTTTGGTCCAGGCTGTCCCCTCCCCTTCGCGTTTCGCCATTGCTCCGATGGCGTGACCAGTGTAAAGCATTGGGTAAGGGCGTGCTTCCCTCCGCACTTTGAGCACTCATGCTTGAACTTGCATGGGTAGCGGGAACAATAGCCCCGGTTATAGCTCCAACATGCCCCAGTGTTAGCCCCGCCCGGCTTAGCGGCCTGGCCGGCACTACTGGCCCCAGCGGTGTTCCCCCCGCCCCGCTTTGGGCGGGACGCGGCGGAAAAGACCGGTAAGTAACCGGCAACCCGCTGGCCGTGTGCGTGGAAGCCGAGGAATGCGTGGACGCCATCCACTGCATCCATAATTCCTGATCCACCTCCCCCATTGCTTGTCCGGGTTGGCGCTGACCCTGGCCCTGAACTCCTCATCGTAACTAAGCCAGGCGAACCCCCAAACTGCATCTGGGCCTTCCTAATGATGTCCATGTATTTCAGTAACGCTATGGCCCTATCCTGGTGCTTAACGCAATAAATACTGGCATAGATGAGGAACGCCGAGGTCCAATTTTCCATCGTCACCGGAACCCTAGGCCGCCTAGTCAATTCCCACTCTTCTTCTTTGGAACCCTCCTTCGCCTGCACCTCCCTGTGCAGCAATTTAAACACGTCCACATACTCGTGTTTCCATATCCGTCCCTTAATCTTGTCAGACAGATGAGACCCCAGGGGCATAGCCAGCCCCATGTAGGGGAGCTTCTTCTGGTGTTTGTCCTCCGACCTGTCCCCTTTCTCGTCCTTTCCGTCCGCCTTGTCCGTCTGAACCCCCGCCGTAGCTACCAATTTTCCTCCCACCTGCTTGACCACCCTTGACGGCTTGTCCCCCGACACCTCTCCGGTCACCCGCACCGACCCTTCCCCCACCCCCACCCACCTACAAGCTTTCTTCCTACCGCCCTGTGGCCCACCATCCCAAGCCGACCACCAAGACCCCTCACCTGACAGCGCCGAGTGCGTCTCGCCGGGCCGTCCTCTGGATGTGGCAGCCTTGGAAGTCTCCGCCTTTGCTTCGCCCGACGTCGTCTTCTGGGCCTGGAAAACACCAATTCCACTGTTGCTCTGCACCCCCCGTCCTGTCGTCGTCATCCCGCACTTCCCCTTCCTCAAGCTCATCACTCTCCTCCGCATAATCCAACTCCACTTCCGGCTCCACTTCCACAGGCGCCCACAAAACCTCTCTCACCGCACGTTTCACACCCTTACTTTTACCAGCACCCACACCCCGGCCCCCCGCCATACACGCCGCCGTTGCCCGCTCCCGCGTTGGAGGGACGGCCGCCGCGGACCGCCCTGCCACTTCATGCCGGCGTCCAGAGGCCGTCTTGCGCCCCGCCGGGCCACCCCGCACTCTGCCGACAGCCGCCGGCTTGGATCCCCCTACCCCCAGGCCGCTACAACCTGGGTGGGCCCCGGCACCATCGGGCCTCAAAGCCGTCCTGGCCGTCCCTACCGGGCCCGCCGGCCCCTTGCCACCTCTAGCTCCACCCGGCCCAGCCCTGCCCAAATCCTCTTCCTCCGCCCACCTCTCCTCCTCCGACGTGGGGGTCGGGGGCCCCTCCGTCTCTGTGGTCCAAACTGCTCCAACCCTCGGCACCTGCTGCTCCGCCCATCTCGCCTCATTCAGCTGCACCAAAGGCGCTGCTCCCTGATCCTGTCTTCCCAGGCCAGTGACTCCCAGCGGGGGAGGGAGGGGGCGGGCAGTAGCCCTGAAACCCCCTCCCGGCTGCCAAAGTGCCGGCCGAGAGGACGACCCCTGGGCCCCCCACAACGCCCCCTGCCCCCCGGGCCGTCCGCCCCCCGCCACCTGCACACTCTCCGGACCCGGCCGAACTACCCTGGCCCCTGCCGAGAGGTCAATGGGAGCGTCCCCCAATGCCCCGTGCTTGCCCCCATACCTGCTGTGGCCACCCCAGGCTCCAAAGGCCCCCCCTTCAGCACGCTCCGGCGTCTCCCCCAAAACCGACTGCTCTTGCTGGGGCCCCACGCCCCCTCCCCCCTCCCTCCTCCCCTCGCAGGCAAGCCGGAGTGTAGAGCAGCCCCCAGCGGGGCCAGCCCCACTGCGGGTCCCGCCGGTCCTGGGGACACAAAGTCCAGTCGTGGGAATGACAGGCGCGGAGGCAGGCTCTTCCTACGGCCTCCGCGCACCGGCTCCTTTTTGGCCCGCCCCGCCCCCTCCCGGCCGCGCCCCCCACCTGCCCTAAGGGATCGTCCTGGCACGCTAATACCGCGGCCGCCACCCCCGCTGACGCCGCCCTCGGGGCCCGCGCAAACCCCACCCACGCTTCCCCCAGCACACCGGGCCGGAGGAGATCCTCCCGCCCGGCGCGTCCGAGCACCCGCAAAGCCTCTCTCACCTCCTCAGCTGACATGGCCTTCACGTCGCGATCTCGCGCTGGCGCCCCGAACCACCGACCAGTGGCTCACGCAGACAGACCCGACACGTCCGCCACTCCGCGCGGTCCTCGGCCTACACTGCCAACTATCCCTGCAAACTCCTTCAAAACTTCCCTCCCGATAGTGCCGAGCGCAGGAAGAGGAAGTTGCCTTCCTCCCCCGCGCTCTTATACCCACCCCCTAACTCCACCCCTTGACCCTGCCTGGTCCTCCCCTGCGCGAAAGACCCCGGGGGAAGACTAGTCTGCGACTCTGCTTCCCCCGGGGCCCAGCATTATCAGCGCAGCATGTGTACGCGCTGAAGCTCGAGTCTGCCTTTCCCTGCATTTTTCATACTCGGCAGACTCTCAGCCACAATTCTTGAATATTTCAGCGTCACGTGTAAATGCTCTGAACTCCTAGGCTGCCTGCCTTTAACTTTTGGATGTTGAAAACCCTCTGAACTTTGAAGAAAGGTTTCTTCCGGTCAGCAAAGAGACAAGAGACTCGCTGAAAACAGCGGCTGCCTGTCTCACCTTGTTGGTTAATTAATGCTCAGAACTGGAAACAAAGTATGGTTTGGGACTCAAGCTTTGCAAACATTTATTTTAGAGGTTGTGTGCAATTCAAAAGAATTAAGAGGCATATTATCAAGGGGCCGCGATAAAATTATCGCCGCTTTAGCGTCCGTTTTCGGGCGAAAAGCAGCGATAATTTTATCGCAATATCATCAAGGACATGCTAGCGCGTGTTTCCTTGACTTAGCGCCCGTTTCCAGCACGTCTAACTTCGCATCTCTAATGAGATGCAAAGTGGGCGTCACTGGGCGTACCCCTGACGGACTACCTTGTTAAATATCGCGAAATGTACATCGCGATATTAACAAGGAGACCCACGCATTTTTGCAGACGTTAGTTTTTGGCGAAAACCGCAGTATTCGTCAAAAACTAACGTCTGCAAAAATGCAGACTTACCTATACCTAACAATGGGGGTGGATTATGCTGATACGACCACAGGGTCGTTTTAGCAAGGTTATCGCCGTTTTACATGGAACATCGCTGGAAAACCAGCGATGTTCCATGGAAAACACCGCTATCGCTGGGAAATTATCGCCATTGCGCTATGCGTTGTTAATACAGCGATAGCATGGCAATAATTGCCAGCGATAGCCGGCGATAAAAAAAATCTCGCTAAGAGCGGCCAGCGATAATTATCGCTGCCGCTTGATAATATTCCCCAAAGTCACTTGTCATAACGGAGGCAGACGTATGCTTCTGATGTGCTGAACTAAAAGAATACTTATACAGAGAAGTGCTCAGCCTCAACATCCTTTATTAGGTCTCGGCCTGCACCAGCGCTTGCGCTGGTCTGGCCGAGAGTTTTAGTAAGCGGGTTTTGGAAGTGCAAACACTGGCTTTCGGCTGGCGACCAGCTTGAGTTCACGATGGCGTGCACGCGCAGCTGGCATCTGGGTTTCCTATCTCTTCCTCATTTCCTCGTCATGGCTCATTAACTCTCTGGACTCTGATGTTTCAATCGCAGCAGCAGCTCACATTACCAACTGAGGGCCCTGGACTACAGTCACATGAAAAACAACAGCGATTAGCATTGAAATGCAAGCTTTTTTTTGTCTAGTTAGAAATACTGCATCGGTGGGTTGATTTCACCTTATATCGCTATTTGTTTTATATTGGGAGTCACAGCCTAATTACCAGTATTTTTGTCTCTCACTGGTTTTTTTTTATATTTATTCGCGCAAAACACAAAGCTATATTTAAGGTTACTTTTTCCGCGTCACTTCTTCACTCTATTTAAACTCCACACCCCCACTCTTATTGTCTCTCTCCTTCTCTCTCTCTCCCCTCTCTAATTCTCTCTCTACTTAATTAACTCTCCCCTCTCTATCTTTTTTAGCCTTTCATTCTCTCTCACCCCTTTATCTGTTTCTCTTTCAAACTCCTTCATTCACTCTCTCTCCCCTTCTTTCTCTCTCTCTATCCCGCTCCACTCTTTATTCTATGTACACCCTTTCTCTCTCTTTCTCTCTCACCACCCTCTCTAATTGGGCATTATATCTTCACTCTATCTCTCACTCGGCAACACCACAGCATCAATCAGAGCCAGCACAGCATCAATCAGAGCCAGCACAGCATCACTCAGCACCAACACAACATCTCTCAACGCCATCACTGCATCACTCAGTGCAACCACAGCATCACTCAGTGCAAACACAGCATCACTCAGTGCAACCACAGCATCACTCAGTGCAACCACAGCATCACTCAGTGCAACCACAGCATCACTCAGCGCAACCACAGCATTACTCAGCACAACCACAGCATCACTCAGCGCCACAACAGCATCACTCAGCGCCACAACAGCATCACTCAGCGCCACAACAGCATCACTCAGCGCCACAACAGCATCACTCAGCGCCACAACAGCATCACTCAGCGCCACAACAGCATCACTCAGCGCCACAACAGCATCACTCAGCGCCACAACAGCATCACTCAGCGCCACCACAGCATCACTCAGCGCCACCACAGCATCACTCAGCGCCACCACAGCATCACTCAGCGCCACCACAGCATCACTCAGCGCCACCACAGCATCACTCAGCGCCACCACAGCATCACTCAGCGCCACCACAGCATCACTCAGCGCCACCACAGCATCACTCAGCGCCACCACAACATCACTCAGCGCCACCACAACATCACTCAGCGCCACCACAACATCACTCAGCGCCACCACAACATCACTCCGCGCCACCACAGAATCACTCAGCACCACCATAGCTTTACTCAGCGACACGACATAATCACTCAGGGCCAACACTGCATCACTCAGCACAACCACAGCATTACTCAGCACAACCACAGCATCACTTAGCGCCACAACAGCATCACTCCGCGCCACCACAACATCACTCCGCGCCACCACAACATCACTCCGCGCCACCACAGCATCACTCAGCACCACCATAGCTTTACTCAGCGACACCACATCATCACTCAGGGCCAACAGTGCATCACTCAGCACCACCACAGGTTGACTCAGCACCACCACAGGATGACTCAGCACCACCACAGGATGACTCAGCACCACCACAGGATGACTCAGCACCACCACAGGATGACTCAGCACCACCACAGGATGACTCAGCACCACCACAGGATGACTCAGCACCACCACAGGATGACTCAGCGCCACCACAGCATCGCTCAGCACCGCCACAGCATCGCTCAGCGCCGCCACAGCATCGCTCAGCGCTGCCACTGCATCGCTCAGGGCCGCCACAGCATCGCTCAGGGCCGCCACAGCATCGCTCAGGGCCGCCACAGCATCGCTCAGGGCCGCCACAGCATCGCTCAGGGCCGCCACAGCATCGCTCAGGGCCGCCACAGCATCGCTCAGGGCCGCCACAGCATCACTCAGGGCCGCCACAGCATCACTCAGGGCCGCCACAGCATCACTCAGGGCCGCCACAGCATCACTCAGGGCCGCCACAGCATCACTCAGGGCCGCCACAGCATCACTCAGGGCCGCCACAGCATCACTCAGCGCCACCACAGCATCACTCTGCGCCGCCACAATATCACTCAGCACCACCACAGCAACACTCAGCGCCAAGACAATATCACTCAGCACCACCACAGCATCACTCAGCACCACAGCAGTATCACTCAGCAACACCTCAGCATCGTCTCCGCAACAGTCACCACCACCACCACTACCACCTCAGCATCACTCAGCACCACCTCAGCCTGCTCTCGGAATCTGGCATCTGTTGATTCTCCCCTAGCGTCTGGCCGCTGCTAGTGTTATAATACAGGTACTAGTTCCCAACCTTCACCCTCCGATTGTTTATGTCCCCTCAAAAAAAAAAGCTTTAACAAACAACCATTGCAATAGGCAGAAACAAGTTGCCAGCATTGCAAGAACAAAAGAAAACTGAGGACATTTTTTATTGTAAATACTTTTTTTATTATGGTCGTTCAGTTTTACATAATGCCTTCTTGGTCATATATAAAGTAACAAAAATGCTTCTGACACTTTTTTATTATAACTTTTCAGCATGCCGCACAGCAGCCACACTTCTCTACAGCACAGCTTGAAGACATTGGCAAAGTCAATAGCTCTGGCTAAACACTTATAAGGCACCAAAGGCGAGACCTATTGGCTATGCCAATGCTTGTACTATTCTTACCTGAAGAGACATTTATTATTTGTTACTTGCCTGAAGACTTCAGGGTCACCAAAATGTCATTTATACTTGTGAGTATGTGGTGGTACACAATCAAAGTATCAATATTTAATTAGTTTGTTACAAGTTAGCCACAGTTAGTTACTGGGACTATGTAATTAATACTTGCTGTTCTTTTCTTTTTTTTTTTTTTCTGTTTATGCAGAGATTGGGCAACAGAGTAAGGTGTATTATTGCGGCTAAACCCTGTCCGCTTGGAAAATGAGGTATTGAAGGATTTGGTGGAAGCAGCCATGGCAGGAGATAACAAATTAGTCTAGGGTATTGTTGCTCATAGAAGCCAACAACCTGTATCCGGTGTCGACTATCATCTGTAACTGGAGGTGTGGGAGGAGCTCTTTAAGAGACTGTAGAGAGCTATCAAGGTTAAAGCTTTAGCCTCAAAGCTTACCCCAGCCATTACAATAGATAATCCTGAAGATATCTCGCTTCAAGATATCCTTGAGGTACTGAAGGTGATGGTTACAAGGAAGGCACCTGGTCCAGACTGTATCCCTGGGGACCTGTTTGCAGCGAAACCTCTAATATGGGGCCCATAATTTAATCTGGTATTCCATTCTATTCTGGAAGGTGGTCCCATACCTAGATCTTGCAAGGATGCTGAGATTGTACCGGTATTTAGAGAAGGGCTGTCAGGGTGTTACTTGTAATTTCAGAACAATCAGTTTGGTTGATGGTTCGCAGAACTTAATCTGTCACTTAGTATTGGTGACATTGATGGAGTGGGCACTCGAGAACCGTATACGCTCAGATCTGCAGGCGGGTTTCCAACAAAAGATTAGCACAGTGGACCAAAGATTTAGTTTTTGTACCATTTATTGGAAAACTGTAGTACTGGATAAAGGCCACCTGTTTGTGTTTTTTTTTTTTTTTTTGATTTGAGATCAGCTTTTGACTTGATTCCCTGGGCAAACCTTTGGGAAGTGTTGTGGCAAATGGGGGCCCTAGACAATCTTTTGTTGATTTTTATAAGATTGCATGCATCTAACTATGCCTGAGTTAGATACAGAAACAAAGGTGAGCTAACTGACCCCGTGCGGTCTGCAGGGCATATAGTAGAACACTTTTTAAATTTTTGTAGTGATTGGGGGCTGGAACTAAATATTAGAAAGGCCAAGTTCATGGCTTTCAATCCCTATAAAGCTGAGAGGTCATGTATCATGGAGCATGTGGTACCTCTTGAACAGGTCCAGGATTTTGTCTATCTGGGTGTCAGTCTGTTAAATAAACCTAACTAGTCCTTGCAAATCAGCAGGAGCATCTTCAAACTTCAGCAGGTGTCAGGAACTGTGACTAAGCTGTTGAAGAACACCCATGCAAGAACTCTAGTCCCAGCGGTAGAGATCTACAATGCTAAAGTTAAAGGCTCGGCCTTGTATGGGTCGGAGCTGCGGGGATATGGGAAAGTTGATGAACTTGTTAGGGCTAAGAACAAGTTAATCAGGATATTACTTAATCTTCAGCAGAGCATGCCAAGACTCCTTCAAATCCATGATGTAGGTATCTACCCGATCAATCATACTCTGATGTTGAGACCATTACTATACTGGCATAGGCTTTGGTCTACAGAGGAGTTGGAGGTGTATAGGCTATCCTTGGGGGAACTTCCATGGTCCAATGGCCATGTGAAGATCCCCTGGCTAGCCTTTATCAAAACTGTGCTCTATGAAATTGGCTTGCCCTCTCTATTTGAATGTCCTGATGAGCCTAGCCAAATCTCATGAACATTAATTAAAGAGCAACTTGAGGCATACCTATCGGAGGATTTTAAATGGGTGATTGCACACTGATCAACCACCGGCATGGACCCATTACTCTTCGACTACATGCTCAATCATTGATTTCACAATGGCATCCGTGTCGCTCTTTGCCTCAATAGTCATTTTGAATAGAAGACAACTTGGGAAGAGATCTTTGATCTCACTGCTAATTGTCTCAAGCGCAAGCCAAAAAACACTTTGAGTCACTCAAACTTAAGAGGATTCAATGGACTGAGTGTACAATCAATCAATCAATCACTGGGATTTGTAAAACACTCAGGTACTTCAAGAAGCATCCCAGAGCTCAAAGCAGAGACTGAGTACAGGGCCGGGCATTCAAATCTAGTTTTGATCGAAGAGCCAGGTTTTTAAATCTTTCCTGAAGTGATGCTCAGACTCGGCCATGTGGATTTTGGTAGGCAGGGAGTTTCAGAGTTTTGCAGTCAGTACTGCGAAGGATCACCCCCCCCCCCCTTTCGGACTTTGGACAACCTGGGGACACGCATGAGTTGGAGATGGTTAGATCTCAAATGATCTCTCCTGCTGGTTTAGGCAAGTCTGTTCCTCAGGTAGCAAGGTCCCTTTTGTGTCAAGGCTCTGAATGCCTAGGTCAGATCCTTACACTTTATCCTTTTGCTACAGGAAGCCAGTGAAGCAGTCTCAGATGTGGTGAGATAGGATGGTGAAAAGGAACCTGCTGAACCAGCCTAGCTGCTGCTGCATTCTGTATAACCCTGGACGTAGTTTGCGTAGTAGCACTACACGTAGCTACGCGAAGTACACTTTAAACTACGCGTAGCTACGCAAGTTGCATAGTGTGTAGCTGTGTGCTTGTCTGCACTATGCAATAATTGCCAACGGCATCTTGCACAGTGCAAGTTAAGATAAAATAAGTATCTCTGTCTATATATGCTAAAAATGCATATAGTCATTTCACAAAGGTGAAAACGATAAATTAACAAGCAGTGAGAGAGGTGATGATTTTGGGATCCTCCCTAACCTAGGGAGAGAACCAAGCAGATGCCTTGAAAACAAAAAGCACATCTTGTTGAACGATTCGGTGGTGGTCCCATCCTCTTAGGACCACCCCAAGCACAGTTATTGGCAAAAATACAATCCCAATCAAAGGCCCTGCAAGCATTATGGGACAAGATTAGCAGTGGGCAGTGAATATTATAGTAACAATATTAAAATAATTCTACAAAGAGCTGCAGTTCAACTAGTCGTTACTAGATGTCCCTCACGAGTCAAATGCAAAGCATTGAAATTATTATTACATCAAGCTGCAGTTCCACTAGTCGTTACTAGATGTCCCTCACGAGTCAAATGCAAAAGCTTCATGAAAGGGTTTCAATGCTTTTGCATTTGACTCGTGAGGGACATCTAGTAACGACTAGTGGAACTGCAGCTTGATGTATTAATAATTTCAATGCTTTTGCATTTGACTCGTGAGGGACATCTAGTAACGACTAGTTGAACTGCAGCTCTTTGTAGAATTATTTTGATATTGGACACTATAATATTCACTGCCCACTGCTAATCTCGTCCCATAATGCTTTGCAGGGCCTTTGGTTGGGATTGTATTTTTGCCCATAACTGTGCTTGGGGTGGTCCTAGGAGGAAGGGACCACCACTGAATCATTCAGCATGATATGCTCTTTGTGTTCAAGGCATCTGCTTGGTCCTCCCCCTAGGTTAGGGGGGACCCCAAAATCATCAAATCATCACCTCTCTCATTGCCTGATATTGTCATTCTCAAAGTTCATTTTTGTGAATTAGTTATATGCTTTTTAGCATGTAAAATTGCTTTATCAAAGCATTTGTAGGTGTTGATGGTTTTGCTGCTACGCTACGTCAATTAGCACAGTTTTTGCACTGTGCTACGTGCAATGTGCGTAGTAGCACAAACTACGCATGCTCCGTGAGCATAGCGTAGTACTACGCCCAGGGTTAATTCTGTATGATCTGAAGCCTATGGATCAGGTAGGCAGGTAGTCCTATAAACAAGCTGTTCACGTAATCCAAGCGAGATGTCACAAAAGCGTGGATTACTGTTTTTCGGGTCTCAGCAGGAAGTAAAGGTATCAGTTTCCTAACTGATCGGAGTTTCAGGAACCAGATCGACAGGAGATGCCTAATCTGGGAGGAGAAAGAAAGATCAGAGTCAAACAGGATCCCCAGGTTTCTGGCTGATGAGACCCAATAGAATGTTTTGTGGTATGCATCTTACAATGGTCAAATATTCATGATCAATCCTCGATTACTAACTTGGAGATCTTCAAGATTACCCTTCTAGGGTTTTGCTCACCTTACAATAACCGTAAGTAATTTAAGTCAACAGCCCTTGCCCCAGCATGCAAAAAAATTACTCGCCTCTCTCCGGTCACTCGGCATGTTGATCTTTTGGCTATGCTTTTATTCTGTGTATTAGCCTCAAAGATTGGGAAGACTTTAGGTATTAGTTGGTCACATGTCTCATTTGTCCGGCCAAAATCGACTCCTAACACCTCTTGAGTTGAAGTTTGAGGGCCGATAGCTCGTTATATGTGAGTTGGATCTGCCTGGAGATAGGAGGCCAAAATATATATTTTTTATTTCTGGCCTTGCGTAGCTTTTTTCTTTGCTTTTTTGCCAGTGGGAGACTAGTTTGACATTGCTGGGCTGCTGGTTTGCCAGCACACTCTGCCTGAGGTTGTGTTGTTTGTTTTTAACTTTGCCGCAGGATCTGTTGCAACTGACTTAATTGTAGATGGTGCCAAGGGACAGTCAAAAAGAGAGCGGTCACCCTGGTTTACATGGACTATACTGTCCCACTGTGACACCTGATCAAGATGAGTTTGTGTGGCCTTTGTTTCTTTAAAATCTTAAGACCTTGATTGACAGTTCTCTTTAATTTATTGTTTTAGAATGTCCAATACCTGTGTATTTATACTTATTTTTTCAATAGTTGGTGCACAAATGCACTCCGTTTGCTGAAGTGCAACATAGTTTTGTGCCCTTTATATTAAACTCTTCAAGTATGCTAGTTTCCGGTCAATTCGAGATACAAACATTGCAAGCTCATTTAATAAATCCACCTACAGGTCAATTTTTTTTGATTGATAGCTCAGGGCAGCCACAGTTAGCTGAGATGTCCTTAAGAGTGACTCCCAGGGGGACGGAGCCAAGTGCCTGCGCTATGAGGGAGCCTCCCGGTGCATGGCTGACAGCCCTCCTCCCATCACCATCTGATTGGGGTGCCTAGTCCCCTTGTTACCCTTCATTCAGATTGCAGATAGAAGGGGTCTTTGGGCACCCGTCTGGGACCTGGCTAAGCCTACGCCGGCACTGATGGGCTCACCACTACAACAACCTGGTTTTGTTGTGTCCTCTGCTGTCTGGGGACCTCCGATGATGCCCCATCTCTGACTTGGGTGCCACCATTCCCTAGGCCTCCCGCCCAGCCCTCACCCTTACTGCATCAGGAAATTCTGATTCTCTGCTGCACTGGGCCCAGGCCCACATCGTGCTTACTGTACGGCTGCCTGCAGAGGACTGCAGGAGTCCACATTCCTCTGCTCACAAGCCTCCTCCATCCCTCAGTTTTTGCCCACACTGACTGTGGCACCTGCTGCCTACCTCTGACTTCTCCCTGCAGCTCCCCCCAGTCCTCAGAGAGATCGTCAGGCCCTGGGCAAACCTCTGGTGCCCCCAGGGGGACGGGACTTTGGAATAAAGGGCACGCCTGCAATGTCGCTTCGTCCACCGCCCAGCAAACTGACTGATGGGGGCCTCTGACCAGCTGTCCTAGCCCTTGCAAAGACTAGGCCAGAATCGACCTGAGTGACAATTGGGCCGTGCCATGCCCTCTGGTGCCTGGGGGCTTCTGCACTGCTGCATCTATGCTCAAGTGACCTCTGCTGCCTGGGCTGCCACCCGGCCCTTGCTCTGCTGGGGGGCTTGGATTCAGAGCTGCACCAAATTGGAGCCCACACCATGCTTGGCACACAGCTGCAGGCCGGGGACTGTAGGAGGCCACATCTACGTGTCTGTACACTGCCCACTCCCCTCCTATGACACCTGTGTGGACAACAGCGCCCTCATCATCTACCGCCCTGCACCTCCCCCCTTGGTCTTGGAGGGGATGTATAGCCCTCCAGCTTCACTGGCATACTGGATACCGGTAACTTCAAAGGATGGGGCGTCCTCTCGCCCCAACCAGTCGCACTGCTAACTGGCGCCATCTTGGCGGCCATGTGTTGCTCTTTTTCAACCAAAAATTCCTTATTTTTCTTCATTTTTACTCCATCTTTTTACACCTCTTTATTTAGTTCTGACTTTGTGTGAGTCAACACTCCAAATAATATGCCTTTTTCCATTTTTCTTATGTTCGCGCTGTGCCCCTCCGGATCTCTTGCAAGAACATGACAAATGCAGAATTCGTCCAAGGCAGTGTATTTATTAAAAAAGCCCAATGCATTTCGGGCGACGAACGCCCTTCTTCAGGGGTCACTATAAAAAACAACAATACAAACAATAACCATTTACGTCTTGACCAACATTCTACTTCTTATTCAAACTCGCATTTCAGGTTAATATTCATTTTTCAAAACGTCATGTTACTTTGCAACCCTCTCATGTTCCCCCATAATTAGTCCCTTCATAGCCAGTACAGATGAAAACCTCTGTTCCCAAATTGAGCCAATCACTCTACTCTCTTTTTCCTTTAATCACTTTTGTCCTGCTAAACAATCTCTTTTCCTTCCTACTCCCGAACTACATTCCAAGCGCTATATCAGCAGACCTATGGAGCCCATGCCCCTTGATCTAATCTAATTCCTACTTACTCCTCCCACCTAAAACCAACTGTTCATCCAACTGTTCAAACACACTATGCCCCTCAATTTTAATTTTTAAACTTTAACCTAACTGTAGATCTCTTTACTTTGCACACTTGTGTTCAAACCACTCCTCCCACTACTTTATTCAGTACGTAACACCCTGCATCATTTCACTCAGAATTGTACTTTCCCTCTATCTCTAACCCCCCGCTTGCCCACTAATCCACTCATAACTTACATGCACTCTCCCGTAACTTCATCATTAACTCCGCTGTTACCCCTCAGCCATAGTATGCATTACTACTAGTGCCGTACCTGCCATGAACATGTTAAAGCCGTCAAACTTCCTCTCCCTTCCAAAAAGTGATTGTTCGCCTCCTTACCCCGCCCCTATTTCACCAGTGTATTACCTCCCTCCTACTCCCTGATTGGCCCTCTGCACAATCTTTTCCCGCCATCAGTGCTGCTTATGCTGTTTTTCGACCGAAAACTACATCTCCCATGGTGCAGTAAACTTGTGAGGGTCATGCTGAATCGTCTTAATCACGTTATTCTATGAACCGCAATAAATACTAATAAACATTCTCAAAACATTGTTAAAGCTGATCACCTAATTATAATATTAGTTGTTTTTTAAAATTCATTTCCATTTAATGTCAACTCCGACTTGTATGACGAATCCAAGTTGTTTCACCGGTCGTGTGGACTCAGGTAAATTTCTCTTTTATCTTCTTATATTTTACACTTTTTATTCTTGAGGGTGCTATCCCAGTTTAGAGCAGTCTTCATGAAATGATTAATTATACAGGTGGGATGCACTCCTTATCTTCACGTTTAATCCAACTTATCCAATGTTATTCAAAGAATGCGTGCAGACTGGAAAGGTGCCCTGCCCAAACGGCGCCTGGGTAATCAACAACTTCAAAGGATGGGGCATCCTCTCGCCCCAACCAGTCGCACTGCTGGATACCGGTGCCAGCGGCCTAATTCCCTTGGAGTCTTGCCCAGTAGGGGTGAGGGGGACTTGACTTTGGCTCTAAACCCCAAGTACAGCCTTGCTCTCTTTTTCAGCTCCCAGGGTTATCTGCTCTGGCTCGTTGTGGCTCCTGACACCCCCTGTAACACCTCCCTCTCCCCTTCTCTGCCCCACAACTTGGTGAGTGATAAGAGCTGTCTCCTCTTCCCCATGAAGACTCAGTCCCTCCTTCCAAGGGGGTATTCATGACCTTCTCTGGCCCAGAGACACACTTATTGTACCTATACACTGGGAGTCCTGAGGGCCCGACCTGTCTTGTGATTGATGTGAGGCTGCAATACTGTACTGCTATGATATTGTCATAATGGTCCGGGCCTGGTGGAATGTCAGTTCACCCTGCCCCCCCCCCCCCCCAGCTACATCTAGAGGAATCCACCAGGTGGCCTTTCTTTGGGCACATCGCTTCGCCACATTCTCGCCTTAACCACCACAGAACATTTTGCCTTCAGAGGCCCATCCCTGGTCTTCCACCAAGAAAAGGACTGCTTCTGATCTCCATTGTTTCACTCTTGCCTCCCTTTCATCATGTCAAAATCAGCTAGACAGCCTCTCTTTACAGAGGCAGTGACGGGGAAACAGTCAAAGGCAGGAAAGGACTTAGACCCCTCTTCCGAGTCTGCTCTGGACGTCATATTGAGGGAACTTGGGTCACTTAAAATTATGCTTTCTGAAGTGGCATATAGAAGTACTAAGACCTTCAGCAGTAATGCAGAATATTTGCCAGGATGTTGCTTCCTTTAATGCCAGGTGGACTGTGGCTGAATCTCACCTGGAACAGATTGACGACAAAATCACAGCCCCCAATGACTGGGAGCAGGATCATTGCCATCTTCAGTGGAAAATTGTGGAGTTGGAGGACCGCTCCCATAGGGACAATGTTCGGATTTACGGAGTACCGCAGTAACTGAAGGGGTCAGACTTCATGGGTTTTTTATCATCCACTGGGCCCAACATTATTCATTACGAGTTACTATTTCATCTATAAATCTCTTTAACCTCTCGCTACCTGTTACACTTACTTGGTCCGCCGATGGATCTTGTTCTGTGCTGAAAGGGACTGTAATATTTGGAGGATGGACAATTATCCAATGAGGACCAGGCATAGGATAATTGTTATCATCAATTTATTTTTCTTTACACGTCAGGTATTATCTATTCCATTTTATGAGTGATTCAAACAACCATAGATACCCACAAGGAAATGACGAGACAGAATTCAGCGTAACTTTCAAAATTAGTAATTCATTTATAGATAATCAACATTAGCATTAAAATAAGATGGCATACAGCCCTAATACCAAATTAATAAAGGGTTTAATGAAACAATACCAAGCCTCTGAGATTCAGGGAAAATTGAAAGAATAATCAGGAATATATCCTCCTCAGCCGAGGCAGATTTGGACTCAATATGACGTAGGAGTTGATAGGAAATCAGATGAGCCTCATACAGATCCTTAGGAAAGTTCAGCAAAGTTCCAAGTCACCAGTTCCAGTTCAACAAGACTGCAACAGCAAAGTAACAGCAGTATGACATGAGCCCTTCAGCCGAAAAGGTTCAACTCTGCACTAGCACCCTGGTCGGCAGCCAATCACAGAGTTATGTCATAAGTAGTTTATGTCCAAAGTCGAGCTGTCTCCAACTAAAGAATGCGTGCCGTTCTCCCAAAACTTGAGAAATTATACTCCATAAGTTTCCGGGGTGCCACCCCCTGACATCAACAAAAATTTCAGACCACATATTGAATAGTCCATATATGATGAGGGTGATGTAGCAGGAAAGAAGATACAATCCGGAAAAAATAAGTAACTCGATTACTCACCTTCCTTAAGTCATGTAGGCATAGGAAACGTTCAACAATGAGATATTTCAGAAAGAGAATGTTGAAGTTAAGCAATACGCTTTCCCAAGCAGCTGTTCTAGAATGTTGCAATATTGTTACAATCACACTGTTCGGTCCAAAGGATGTAAAAAGAAACAATTTTTGGTTCAAATACAAATTGAAAGTTTGCTGAATATTCTCATATGCTTCGGAAAGGAATTTGGAAAGGGAGAGTAAAAACAAATAGGCCTATGTGAAATACAGCAAATACACGACAGAATTATGTTGAATTGTGAATCACATATTAATAGGGAGACTGACATATTATTTTCAAAGAAAACAGACTAATAAACATTTTTAATTTAGTCGTAATTAATTCATGCACGTATAAGGTACTCATAAAAACTCTAAGTGTCAACGTTACACATATAGGAAAATACATATTAATCTCCTCATGTGTTATTCAAAAATTAAAAATATAAAATGTACGTTAGAGTAAGTTTCACGAAAATACCTTTACACAAAACCGTGTAAGACCTACTTTTCTTTTGTCATTTTCGGTGCACACGTTATAACATGAAATAATGGTTTCCTACTTTTCACATGAAAATGTATCACTACACATTTAATTACTTTAGTTTCATTAATATCGCATTCATAATCATAAGAATCAAACTCATTAATACCTGTTTAATAACCACATTTATTGCAATTAAGCACATAATATATCTCAACTATCCTCTCATTTACATGCTTATACGATCCAGTGTCTGAATCAAACTTGTATACCATTTTCGAAAACGTGGAATTTAACACATTTACATCTTTACTGTAAATGTTGTCATAATCATTTACTTTGTCATAATGTTGGTTAAATGAAATCTTTGCTCTATCATGGGCTTCCTGGCGCATTTCCTCCCCACCCTGACAAGTTTATCCTTTAGCGCTGCCCACCACTCAAGAAAGGTTCGGAGCAGGTTATCGCCTGCTTCTTGCACCATCAACATGCCCATCAGGTGATCCAGGCAGATAAAAATCATGGCTCATTTCAGTATGATGGGCAGAAGGTTTTCCTGTCTCAGGACTTTTCCCTGTAGACTCAGGCCCTCCGTAGGTGCTTCCTCCCACTGCGACCTCATTTTCGGCGGCTTGGTATCCATTATGGCCTCCTCGACCCCACGGCCATATTCATCACTCATGATAATAAGACAAAAGAATTTCTCAATCCTAGACAGTTGGAGGGTTATCTGGAGGCAGTTGGCATAGGCCTGCCTCCTCCCCACAGATTTCTCAGGTGCCTTCTCCCTTCTTCAACAAGGGGATCCCCCGAGGTCCCCTCTGTGGAGTACCGGTGCCTGGAAGATGTCACAAGACACTGGTTGAGTGGGCCGAATCCTTGCTGTCCTCACAAGGGCTCACACCCCATGGACAAGTCCCGGTCCCCCTTGAAGCCTGCAGCCAATGCTGATGAGACTTTTCACTCCTGAATCCCCTTGGGCCAGGCCAATTGACTTTCCACCACACCACTCACTCATCAGACATACTCTGTCAGTTGCAGTACCCACGGCTGCCTTTCGGACGTCTGCTGCTTGCCACCTCCTCCTCTACACTTTAGGTGGGCTCCCTCCACCACGCTCCGGCCTCCTGATGATTCTCTCCAATCTGATCAAAGTAGGTCTGCTATTTCACGAAGTGTCTATTCCCGTTCCTTGCCTCTTCTTGCCTTTTTTCTCCCTTCTCTCCACCCTCAACCCCCCCAGCCCTCTTCTTTGTCACTTTCTGGGGTGGTGGATGTTCTCCCCTCAGCCCTTAACTGTGATCTCTCCGAACGTGAATCACCTTTCCCACTACAACAAACTCCATAAGATCTTTAGTTACTATCGCTTCCTTCAGCCTGACATTCCTCTCCTCCAGGAGACCCACATTTCTGATAAGGAGAGTCAGAGACTCTGCCGGGACTGGGTAGGCTGGGAATGCCATGCATGTAAGGTTCTGTCTGGGCTGGGTGAGACCCCCTCTGCCAAGCTCTATCATAAGGGTGGGGTCGCCATCTTACTGGCAAAACACCTGCTGGCCAAGACCCTCCAGACTTGGCATACCCTCACAGTCACGTTATCCTTATCAAAGTCTCCCTTTCTGACTAGGTCCTCCTTATAGGCTCAGTGTATGCCCGATCCATTCTAAGTAATCTACCTACACCGCCTTGACTAAGATTCTTCAGCAAAACCCCAGGTTGAAACTTCTTTTGGGGGGTGACTGGAATATGATCCCGGACCTCTTCTTGGATAAATCTGATCAGTCTTTACACCACCAACAGGGGCCTCCAGCGTGACCTAGTGTCGGATGTTTCCCTGACAGACTCATGGAGTCTACTCCATCCTACTAAACAGGACTATGCCTTCACTTCTGGGGCACATGGCACCCAGTCCAGGATAGATTTCTTCCTTATCAGTTCTGTCCTGATTGGCCACCTGGTAGAGGTGGTGATAGTCCCTACCGGGGTGTCGGACCACAATGTTATCTGACTGCACCTTGACCTGGATGCTATCCACCCATCGCCCCCAAATTCGGTGTCTCAATCTCTCTCACTACAAGTCTCCCAAAGACAAAGAGTGACTTCACTTGTATCTCTGTTCTTTTCTGGACACAAACGAAGGTTCTATAGATTCACCAGGTACCCTGGGGGCGGTGGGAACAGCAGCAGTGAGGGTTGACCTAATGTGTGACACCTCCCAACAAAAGTGCGAGGCCTCGAGCAAGCAGATGCTATTGAAATCCACAATTGCCTCTCCTATGACCCAATATTAACGATCCCCCCCCGCAGATACGCTGTTGGCCTTCTGAGCTGAGACAGCACTGTTTCTTCCTTAGCAGTACCATTATGAGCATGGGGAGAAGGTGTGCTGCCTCCTGGTACTGCAGTTGTGGCAACAGGAAGCTTCATGCATTATACCGGCTGTCTGACGGTCAGATGATCAACTCATGACCCATCCACTGCATATATTGAAGTCTTTTCGATCCTTCCATGTGACCTTATAAGCCTCCGACAGCATGTGCACCCCAGGCAAGATAGAAAACTTCTTATCCCATAACCCTATTCCTTGCCTCCCAGAGGCAGTCATTAGAGGTAGATCTTACCCCAGAGGAATTATATGATTGACAACCTGCCCAATTGCAAGGCCCAGGGACTTGATGATTATTCCTTGGATTATTATAAGACTAATAAAGATAAGTTGGCTCCCCTGCTCTGCAAAGTATTCTCGGAGGAAACTCCGCCTCCCTCCATCGTCTGGAAAGCCAATAAAGCATCTATTACTCTTAAACCCAAAAAAGACCTGCTGGCTTGTTCCAGGTACCGCCCAGTTTCCTTACTGAACGTGGGCATGAAGATGTTCGGCAAGGTGTTGGCCAATAGATTCCAGAAGGTGATACCCTCCCTTGGTCAAAGGGATGAGGTTGGGTTTGTTCCCCACCTCACCTTGCCGTTTCACCACCAGCTTCTTTCACATATACTCTAGTGGGTTAGGCTAGACGATGACGAAAAGTTAGTGGTGTCTCCTAATGCCAAAAAGGCTTGAACAAGGTTGAGTGGGATTACCCCTTCCTGGTGTTGCAATACTGTGTACTGGGCCCTGTATTCCTAGCTCAACTTTGGCATCTGTAATACCATCCCACAGCTGTTGTCACTTGCAACGGTCATGTTTCCTCCCCTTTTGAGGTCTGTCGGGGCACTAGGCAGGGCTGCCTCTTGTCCCCACTTCTATTTATCCTAGCCCTGGAGTCTTTGGCTATTGCCATTTGTGCCTCCCCTAAAATTCACTGCAACTAACTCCCAAATGGGGAACACAAACTGACTCTATATGCAGACGATATCCTGGTTATGCTCACTGACCCTACCACTTCACTTATGGCTCTCATTGCACTGATTTTGCACTTCTCCTCCCTTTCTGGGTATAAGATTAACTGGAGCTAGAGTGAAGCCCTTCCCCCTCTTTGCACATACACTGCCTATGGTCCTGGCTAACCTTCCTTTCAAGTGGTCTCCCTCTTCCATTCGTTACCTCGGTATTGAGGTCACACCAGGCCTCTGTCATATGGTTGAACGGAACTTAATCCCTCTTCACATGAGCATCCAAGCTGACATGACTCGCTGGGCCTCTCCCTTTGGAGGACCACACAAGTCCTGAAAATTAATGTGGTACCTCGATTGAACTATGTGTTCCACATGCTCCCACTCCGCAATCCGGATCGCCTGATGGACGCTTTGGAGAAAACTTTAAAGACCTTTCTGTGGGGCAGCTGGAAACTGAACAACCTGTATGGGGGTACTGAACAGAGTGTCCTGCGCCTCCCTAACCTCCGGTGTTACTAGCTGGAGTCCCAGTAGGCACCCCTCAGATACATCTTCCATACCACCTTGGATACGCCCAGATGGGTCATCAATGAGGGTCATACCTGCTCCACACTGGGGCCATATCCAAATTGCTGGCATCCTACCTGGTACTGGCAATGATGCCCCAAGCTTGCAGCACAACTCACGAACTGTTGAATATTCATCTCACCCTCTAAGCACCGGCCCTTTTCTAGCGCAATGCTTCTCTTCAGATCGGGGGTTCTGTACCACGCTGGCTAGAATTTACATCCAGGGGTTACTACAAGTTGTTCGCTGCAGCCCGGGATCAGCACAGCCACATGGTGGGGCATTTCTGGGATTACTAAAGCCTGCAGTGCTGCCTTCACCAGACCATGCGCCCCCTCCTTTGGAGCTGCCCTCCTCACCCCTGACGGACTACCTAATGAAATAGGGCACCTACAAGGGGGCTGTCTTCAGGTTATATTGGATTCTGGTAGACCACCTTTACTCCATTCCGCTGTCTCACTCCGTCCGGGAGTGGTGATTGGCCGGATTGGAACTTCAGTGTTCGGAGGACTAGGGTGACATGCTTGCGGACGACGATTGACACCTTAGTGAGGCCTGCCTCAAATTCAGTTATTTTAAGTTCTACACTGATGGCATTGGTCCCCGCTCCAGCTTTGTGAGTCTTCTCTTCTCCTGTCTGCCCTGTGCTGGAAATATGGCTCCGTGGATGGTGACATTATTCATCATCTCTGAAAATGCCCTGCAGTGGCGGCCTATTAGTCGTCTACCATCAGATGGACGGTGCCTCTCACTGGGGCACTAAAAGTCCAGACTGCCATATTTCATGCATTTGCTCAATACCCAGCCATCACAAACCAACAATCCAGGTGGCTGGCCGTGGACCTGGCCACAGCCAAGATCTGCATCCTGAGGCATTGGAGGATGCCCACCTGCCTGACTCCGGAGGACTGTTTCCATGAGTTGTTCCAAGTGGCTGCATACGAGTACATTATTGCTTGGCTTGTTGACCATTATGATCATTTCTTGGACACTTGGGGGTCCTTCCTGCATGATCCCTGACTGGTTGCACCTCTGTCTCTGCCTGGCGCCCCCAACTACCTGAGTCTGTCCTGCCTTGTTTAATGATGCTTCCTTTGACTTCACAACGCCTGCTTCTCTCCCCACATTGCCCTTGGTCCTTCCCCCAGTCCCCTACACCTGCCGTTTATTAGGCTTCACTCATGTCCCTCCTGTGCTCTTTTTCCCTTCTACATGGGTTGGGGGAATTGGTGCCCTAGACTGTGACTGGTCCCCAGCCAGACTGCCTGACTTTTCCCTCTTGCTCATGTCCTCAGTTGTGCACAACTGATGCCTGTAGGTGCTGCTGCTCAGCTCCCTTGGGACCCACATTTTCGGTCCCTTGGATACCCCAAAGGCATATGGACTGGGCACTTCTCCCTTGCCATCACCCCTCCCTCCACTTCACTCTCCCCTCCCTACTCCTGCTTGTTCTCGAAAGTGGCTGTCATTTTTCCTTCCTCCTCCCACCTACCCTTGTCTTCCCCGCATCCTGTCCCCTCCCTCCTCGGTCAACCATTCTAAATGTACTGGCAGCCCTTTGGCCTGGCTGGTCCTTTCGACGCTTCCCCATTCATGATATTTACCTTCAACATAGGAACGACCCCATTTTTTGACTATTAGCCCCTATTTTCCTGTGGCCCCTCCTGAGGCTCCCATACTTTCGGCTTATGAGGGGGTCTGTGTTTTGGTCGTGCTCTGTTCCTCGGCATTGAGGTAATCCGGACTTCTACTCTGTATTAATTCATTTTTCAATAAAGAAAGCTTTTTTTTAAAAGAGTGACTCCCAAAGATCATTTACAGTGGCAAATTGACTTATCTCTGAAGTTTGGAGATCAAGGTGAAGCTTATATTCTGCATCCATCAATTTTGAAAGTGTGGCCATCAGCTTCCTGGCTCCATTGTCTTGTTTAGAGTACTTCGAAGAGGATGGGAGCAGGTGGATAGTCAGCACATCTGGAGTAGGAAAGTCTAGTGGAGATTGTAAACAGTGGGCAGGTCTAGAGGATGATTTTTGCCTGTTTCTGAGTGGAGAGAGTGCCCATTCTGGTTCGAGTTCACACGCTGAGTTAGACATTGAGTTGTGCGTGTTGTTTGGTGGAGTCTGGTGCTGTTCTTGTTTATTATTTGCTGTCTTATTTCCTGCCTGTGGTCAGGCCTCCACACACAATTGTTCTAAGACCCTTTGACAATATGGACTGTGGCCTACCCCCAAGGCTGTATCTGTTTCTGGTATATCCTTAAGTTATTTGCAGCTCTTTGTCAGGCTTGGGGTGTATTGTATTCAGTGGGGCAGGATGACTTTCAACTGGTTATTCTTGGCCAGAGCCAACGCAACTTCTTAAGCTTACGAACTCACAAGAGAGACGGATGGTGCCGTGGAACACTTGCTGCTGATGCATTTCAGGGGTGATGAACTTTATGAATTATTTGAGAGCCTGCCAAATACAGGGCAAGACGATGACTAGATGCCATAATAGCCTCCCTCAACAGGCATTTCAACCCACAGATGACTCCCAACTATGAGCGCTTTAAGTTGCGTCAAGCTAAACAGGCAGGTGGACTCAGAGTAAGTGGACATGTTTTACGCCAGACAGAGGAGACTTGCATGCACGTGCGTGGCCATTGACCAACACGAAGAGGTACACGCACAAATTATCCAAGGGTGTAAGTCTGTTGCACTCCCCCACACTATACTCCGTCAGCCGGGAATTTTCTTGGACGAGATCCGGATCCTCGCACGATCCCATGAATTATCGAACAGCAGAGCAGAAGAGATGGAAGCCACCTGCGTCAGAACAACCCCTGCACCCTCAGCTACGTGGGCATCCAGTGTCAAGGAAGAGAGGGTAAATGCGGCGCAAAGATGCCCAGGACAGTCACAGCCATGAGGAGCCCCTGGAAAGCAGCACGAGAAGGGTCTACTGTGGTTTCAATCACAAACCAGCTGAACCATGCACAGCCAAAGGGCAGACCTGTTCCAAGTGTGGAACTGTAGTGTAGCTCCTATTTCCCTAATAGGCTCTGCGCATTGGAATAATATATCCTATAGGTTTGACATAGGACTAAGGTCAGTATGTCCCTATCGAGTATATTAAACTTAATTACTTGTGCCAGCTAGCTCAGAGGCCACTAGAAACTCCTTGACAACAAGAAGGGAGTAGTTTCTGGCAGCCGCAAAACATGACCACTGTGTTTCCCTTTAGAATCAGAACGTGTCCCAGAGTCGTGGAAATAATAGATAACTATTTCACTCAGCTCAGTCGTGCATGCTTAGTTTTCTCCAAGTTACACAGAAAGAAATAGACGGGCGTTTCAATAAAGGATTTATTGAACAGTCTTGTTTCTAGTGTAAGTAAAATGTGCTGTTACGATCACAAGACAGTATGCAAGATAAATAATGTACAGGGTGAGCAGTAGAAATAAATAATACTGCGATAGCATTATCTTTTAGTACATATGCATTTACATAAATAACACAGACTAAAAATGCGAGTACTCATACGATGCGTTGCTAAGCTAATTCTACCCCAATGTACCTAACCTGACCTAGGTGTAGGAAGAGGGAAGAAGTAGGTGAAGTATTCCTTACTACGGTATACTAAGAGTATGTTAAGTCTAGTATGCCTAGTATGCCTAGTATGCCAAGAGTCCCTCTAGGTTCTAGTCAGCTCCATACCTGAAGAATGAGAGAGGTAGGAATCTCTTTGCCAGACTCGAACTCCAACACCCCGCAAGGGAAGTCAGATCACTGGAAGCTGGGCTCTCTGCGTGCAGGGAATGGCAGCGTCCTCTCAGTGCGTCAGGCCGGAAACGGGCTCCTCTGAAGTCGAGGTCTCCTCTGGTTTACAGGGGCTAGGGAAGGTTTATTTATACCTGAGAGCACCTAAGAATGTTAGCATTGACGTGAGTTGGACAGCGAAAGACGTCATAAATGAACCCCTAAGGAATAATGGTTCATGCATAATATGAGTCCTTGAAGAAATCAATAGTCCTGGACTAGGGAAACTCCCGCAGCCGAAGGGTCTGTTCTTCATGAACTCGTTGTAACGTTAGGGTGGACGGATGTCAGAGACCATGCCTGTATTTGGAGTGCACGGTTTAATGCCTAAATAAGGGCTGGGATTTTATGCCTATATAAGGGAGGGGCGAATTGTGCCTATATAAGGACATGATACTGGAAAGCCCGTTTATGGATACCCTAAGAGGAATACAACACCCACTCCTCTTTCGTGTGTACGATAATACTAAAATGCTAAACATTTAAAATGCTAAACATAAAAATGGAGTACCGCATATTTCTAACATTTTTCATAAAACCATTTAAAAAAGGCATTTAAAAACCTATTAGAATGCAAAAGGTACTGTACATTTGAAGCATTGCTTTTCATTACAGGCATAATTTCGAAAATGAATGCAATTGGAATGAAATAAGCAGTAATATTTACATTTGACAAAAAATGATCGATAAGTTTCTCAAAAATCAAAGTCATTTCATGTCATGAAAATTAATGAACTGTTTTAGACACACAAGATGACTAAGTGTCCGTGGAAGTACCTAGAAGTCTGTATTATAAGGCTAGTTCTACTTTAAGCAGATCGATGTGCCATTTTCGTTCAAAAAATGGGGGAAAAGTTCAATTTTGGTAGAGTTCCAAGTTGTTTTCAAAATGAAGGCCAAATTGTCACTGCATCTCTGGAACACAGTATGCCGAATCAGAGTTAGTTCACGGGTCTGGTGTAAACATGAGATCATCTATTTCAATAGACAAAACATCATCCACTGTTGTTGGTGTTAGTTGGAACACCTCGTGTAGCAGATTAATTGCACAGAGATGGGAAGCATTGCTTCCAGCATAGGTTGCCTCAGCCGGAAGCGTCTGTGAGATCTCAATGAATGCTGACATCAGGATAGGAAGCCTCTGGGGACAACACAGAGCATGGGCCGTTATCGGGTCCAGAGTATCGACATCCGTTGGCGTTGCTGATGGAAATGTTAGACAGGTGTCCAACACGCATTCTTCACCGCATAGCAGGCATCGTAGAACAGGTAAGATGCAATCTTGCCAGATTGGTCTGTATGACAGGAACCAAGTTGTATTAAGGTCCCGTAGACGAGTCATGCCCAAAAGCTTTACTATTTGCTCACTGCACTTTCGTTCAAGGAGAGCTTTCTCCATTTCGCTCGGAGTGATGTCTGCGAATAGGCTGGCCATAGTGCAATAGTAGAAAGAGAAATAGAATTCCGGCAACAAGTGCTAGAATTAATGGTATGCCACCAAACACCGAATGTGCAAAGTTCTGGATGATTCCGAGTATTGCCTGGAAAGGTGCTAACAGACCTGAGCAGATGCTCTTAAATACATGTACAATTCCGGTTGTATCAGACATGTTAAAGATACGTGATATCATTTCCACGAAATGTATAGGGCAGTTTGTACGTATTAAAGTCTGTATCTCAGCCAGTGTCCTTGCTACTTGTAGATCATAGGTTTCTTTGGCCGAGGTCAAAGGCACTGTTTGCTGTAAAAGCATGGCTTTCATTCTGCTTAGAGTATCAAATCTTATAAAAGAGACATTCAGCGAAGGCCATAGAGGCGACTCCCTGACTGTGTCTATTGGGGAAACAATACTTGCATACAGCAAGTGACCCTGGAGTTGACCGTTACTAGATATGGGATGCCTGGCAGCATTCCGCAGCAGCTCTGATCATTCAACATGAGGTAACTCCCATTAGAAAGTTGTCCAAACGTTGGATTAATCACAGCAGCTGGAGTACCCTGCTGATGGCAAGACAAATTTTCCACTGAACCATTACAAGCCCCGTGCAAGGAAATGTCTTGACATATAAGTGAACCACTCAGTGCAAGTTTACAGTTTGAACCGCTCAAAAACACTTCCACGATCCCCACTCCAACATCTATATGTATACAGTAAATTCCACGATGTCTTAATGTATTCCTTACTCAACCTTTCATATTTGCCTGCTTGCATTTGTCTGAGGCAATACTGAAACTGAAAAGTACTCACAGGTAATGTTATTTTGCCATGAATAAGCCATTCTGTAGCTGGTTTTTCTGCCACAGTGAATGGTAACTTCTCCAATTTTTCAATGCTCAGCACTATATACTTTGCTCCTCTTTGTGCCAGTTCGATCTGTTTATCAGTGAGATTGTATTCTGCAAACAGAGCCGTTGTGTTGATGAAACGCCAAGGCACATAGCCCGCTCGCAAAGATTGCAGCGTCCAGCTTAATAACATAATAGAACGTAATTGAGATTGGCCTTGTTGTAACATCGCCAAATCTTGTTCTAGTATGTCGATAGCAGAGGATACAATGCCATCCAATGAATATATTCTGGAGGACAAAGTTGGTAACCCATTGTCGAACACAGAGAGTGTTTTCTCTAAATTAATACGATCAAGTTCACGTATTCGTTCTGCGGCCTCTATCTGTGATACCTTCCAAGCTTCATTATAAGCAGCATAAATGCCGGCATATATGAAACGTTTTTGACGCGGTTTTCTTGGTCCAAGCAAGAATTCCCTAAGGTCTGCGTCCTTTTTAAGTAAGGTTAAGTGTTGTTTCACATCCTGTAGTGTAGACTTATGCAGCCAATCGAGGCATAATTTTCCTACACTGTATGTTGTTACTACCCCCGGATGTTGTCTTTGGACGTATCTTGGGTCTGGCCTATGAATAGTAAAGCCCTGAGTTTTATTCAGGAATCTTTCCTGACAGTGATTCGTGTCTGTGGGCCAGATCAACCATTTTTTCCAAGTAGGATTAGATCTGTTGAGTTGTAGTATATTGTCAACTGTTACCACTGCCTTTGTATTATTATCACTGGCAGGTGTTGGTACAGAAGGTGTGTTCATGTCTTTTATCTTGGCTAATCCAAGACAAGATGTTTGTTGGATAGTTTCATTCAAAAACATTATTTGTTCTGGGATGATGCAGCCTCTAAATAAAGCTTCTATCCCCTGCACTTGCCAATCTTTAGTACCCCACACAGTTTTTGTGTCAATTGTGTCTTTCCAAAAGTCGAAACCCTGTCTAGACAGTTGGGCATTAAATAATGCAGAATAAATCTGTTTCGTATTTGTTAACATAATTTTCAGTCCTGTCTAGTTTACATTTTTATAGTAAAACGTTTCTGGATCAGATGTATTGTATCCTGAAAAATATGGAAACTTACTAGCAAATGTTTTTGAACTACCTTTAGGTGGTGTAGGACAATGTTCCCATTGGTTAAACATAAACACATTTCTTGGATATGCAGATTTATGCAAATAATGATGACCATAGTGATTAAAACAATACATTTGTTCATAGTCTGATGAACCCTCTAAATATTCATGTTTAGAAAATGCAGCAGATTTTTCTAGGTCAAACATTATATCGTTTACAGTCTCAAAGTCCCAATCATCTGAATAGGTACTGGACATAATTAGATCACTTAGTGAAATTTTAAACAAATGTGGAATGTTTAATTGTTCATTCGGACCGAAGATATCATAATCTGTTTTGTCCCACACTATACCATCCTGTATAGGAACAGCTGTGATGTTCACTGATAAGTCTCTTGCTTCACGATGGGAAGATTTATGAGGTTTCAAAAGTACGTTTACGTCTTTTCCTTCAGTGTTCACATGGATGTATCTGCCACTTATAAGCATGCTTACAGTTGTTACCAAAGCTAGCCAGAGCAGGAAAACAAAAAGTCCAGATGTAATCCAGAGTTCAATCCATGGTGAAACCAAATAAGTCTTTTTCACAAAATGAAGAAAGTCTTGTACTTGCTGCTTGAATTTCAATGACACTGGCGTCGTTTCAGGTTCACTCGGATCTTCTGAGAACGTATCAAAGTTAATGAAATAGCCAGAAGCAGTTCTGTCAATTGTTGGAATTGCATCAGGATTTGTAGAAATCACTGGAACTAGTTCATCACTTGCCACGTTGGTGTAGACAGGTGTATTTGGACGAACTGTTACTTGGTGTTCAAGAGGGGTGAGTTCCATAGCGTTGTTGCATAGACCTCCGTCTGTTACAGCTGAATTCTCGATAGTTATCAGTCTTTCAGTCTGAACCTCTTGGATAGTAGCGAGAGGAGTGCGTCTGCTACTAGGTCGGAGTCCACGAGGCTTACTATTTAGTATTGGCCACTTACTGTGGTTTGATCAGGTCGATGGACACAAATCTTTTCTCCTTTCTTCCAGCAAGGGGCGGCAGAAGTACTGTTCTTGTTCCTTGAACTGCTAGGACAGGTACTGGTTGTCTGTAAGAAGGTCCAAATTCCTTCTTGACCGCAATTTTTTCTCTGACTAGATCCCCAACTTTTGGAATCCAGACAGGCCTTGCTGGGACAGCCGGTTGATCCCCAGTGGTGGTTGACTGTAGGAATACGTTGCTTTGTTTCGTTCTTAATTCGTTTAAGTCCTGTAAAACAGCCAAACGATCTTTGATATCAAATGGTTTATTTTCCACCACTGTGCCTACGTGTTCAAGGTCTGGTACCCACATTATTGTCCCAAATAGGATCTCATATGGAGTGACCCCCCCTAGAGAACTTCTTGGCAGATTGTTCATTGCGCGCTGTACGCCATTAAGGTGTTTGACCCACCCATCACCCGAACCTAATACCCTAGCTGTTATAGACTGCTTTGTGTCCCGGTTTTTCCTTTCCACAACCGAATTTCCCTCAGGATGGAATGGAGAGGAGTACCGCAATGCAACGCCCAGACTGGCCATGGCTTCTTTGTAAGCCCTAGAGCTAAACGCAGGACCCTGGTCAGAATGTAGCGTGCCTATTGCGTATGTGCCGATAAAGACTCGCAAATCTTTTATAACAGTTCGAGCGTCAGCCGAGCGCTGAGGCCATAACCATAGGAACCTAGATTCAGTATTTGCGGGAATGCCTTTGTCCAGTAGGACGCAGGCGCGTAGATAGTCGAATGCTGTCTAACAGTTGTGTCTGTACTGGGCTGCCGCATTCGCAGCATGGTGTCTGGTGGCTCTCTCGCTGTAATTTACAGTCTAAGCAGTTGTTGATGAATATGTGAATTTCTGTATTCATTCCAGGCCACCAGTACATCTCTTTTAATGTCAACATTGTTTTAGAGATCCCTTGATGTGACAGACCCTCCCCCAAATGCGTTTCATAAATCAAGGCTGCTCTATGTTCCATGTTTGGAATTACCCTATCCCCCACTCCAGGGATTCGAGCAAAAGGAACGTTGTTCGCATCAATTACATAAGAGTACTTGAGTGGAAACTTTTTTGGTAACGCTGCACTGCTGCCTTTGCTCGAAGCATTGACAGCCAACATTATCTCACCGTCTCACCGTCTATTTTTGTTTTTGAACTAGTGATCGCAGCTACGGAAGCCGTTTGCACAGCCCCCTTTGCGGCTTCGTCAGCCAATGAATTCCTGCAACGTGAACGCCATCACGTTGATGACTCAGTGTGTGTATCACGTGAGCCTTTGGTAGTTCGTTTTTCAACTGAACTACTTGTTCCCAAAGCAATTTATGCTTTATTGTGCCACCTTTCGCATCTTTGAAACCATTTTCAAGCCAGTTTTGTATATATTCATTATACGACTGAACACAGTAAAAGGAGTCGCACACTATTAGTGTGGGGAATTCTCGATCTGTACTTTCAAGTGCCAATTTGAATGCTTGTAGTTCAGCTCGCTGAGCTGTACAATCCCCTAGAGATTGTGTTTTAGTGACCATAGGTCTGAAGATGCCATCTCGCATGCGTCCTTTAACGATAGCACATGCTGCATTGTAAGCTTGCTTACCCCCTATTGCGGGTTGTGCGGATCCGTCAGTGTAAATTATAAATTCGTACTGATCAAGAGGCAGAATTTCAGTAGGCAGAGGACATTCTTGTTCATATTGTAGGAATGCTTGTGTTTTTAAATCTGGATCAAAAACATATTCAACATCTGTTGCAGCAAGAGAATTAACCCATTGTATCCATCTTGGATGTAATGCTTTAGCATTTGGAATGCTCGCTTTGTGACCGCTTCTAAAGCCGGTACTGGGGTTACGACAATAATGCGTTTCCCTTGGGCTAAGGCTCTTTCTTTTGCTACAGCGGTTTGAACTGCTGTCAGAATTTTTCAGTTGAACTGAAGTGCATTTCCGCTTGTGTGTACAAATGAGATTTGTATGCTATTGGTATCTTCTCACCCTCATTGAAGGTTAAGTAGGTGAATCCACATTGACCCGAAATTATTCGGATCACCAAATTACGTTGACTTACACGTGTTTGTAAGTGATTTGTTGCTAACATGTTAGCCTGGAGTGAACGCAAAATTTCTGTGTGTTCCTGTGTCCAGTTTTTGATTGAAAAATCAGGTTTGATTAATGCGTAGAGAGGTTTAACCCTTTCTGCGTAGTTTAGAATGTATGTTCTTCCAAAATTTAGGAAACCCAGGATGGATTGTAAGTTTTTAGCGTTTTTGGAGGTTGGAGCAGCGCACACTTTTCTAAAAGTTAGCTGCCACGCTCTTGCCTTCACTTGAAAGCTCATATCCTAGAAATAGGACATTGAGATGGGCAATTCGGGACTTTTTAAAGTTGAACTTGTAGCCCTCAGAGGCGAAACCCAGTATAATGGTGCTCACCCTGTTCAAGTGTTTGTTCAGGTCATCGTCTGTCAGATATATGTCATCGACATAGGACAATGCCTCATTGTCATAAATTTGTAGTAACTCCGTTACCCTCGCTGAGAATAAACCTGGGCTATTTTTGAACCCTTGTGGGAGTCGACAAAAGTGACGCTGGGTCCCCATTATGGAGAATGCTGTTAAGTACCTGCTTTCAGGTGCTATGTTTTGACAAAAGAAACCATTTGAGATGTCTAATGTGGTTTTATATTTTTTACGCACAATGTTATTCATTAATGCTGTGCTATGTGCATTTTGCACTGCAAAAGTTTTAGAACAAGTGTTTAGATGTCTGTAATCCAAAACTAGACGATATGTATTGTCTGGTTTGGAGACAGGAAACAAAGGATTGTTCATTGAGGAGGTGCATGTTTCAATCACCCCTTGGTATTCAAGTTGATCTAAGATCTCCTGACCTGTTTTTTAGCTTCTTGCTTTATTGGGTACTGCCGTTGTGCAGTTGGTTCATGTTTCAGATGTATTTTATGGTGAGGTGAGTCCTCATCCCATCCTACATGATTTTTATATAATGCTGGGGCCTGGGCCACTGCCCATTTCCTGGCATATGTATATTTTAGATGTATAGGAATATGGTTGGAGAAGGCAGGCATAATAATGTCCTCACCGTGTGGGCACTCCCTGACAAATTGTGGTGGCCAGTACTTTTCTGCTAGAAGTATGTCATAGCCCCTTGATAGTCTTTCCCAAAAAAGTGCTTTCACCAGTCTAGGTTTGTCTCCCTTCATCCGGAGTGTTATTTCATATAACCTTTGTGGAGTACTAACCCTGG